>NNCF01130711.1:244022-313987 GCA_002313205.1 Laupala kohalensis
CCAAAAATATTCCTCAATACTCAGGTACGTAATTTTGTCGGTTTGCTCACTCTGTATTTGTTTTCTTTTATTCATTTTTCATTGTTCTTTCCTTTCTTTATTTCAACAACAACCAAAATTACACTTCTTTCGATACTGTTTCACTCAATTTAATGTATACTTTCTTATTATGTTTCTATTTGTATTTTTTTTATTTTTATTTTTATTGTCATTTTATGTACATTTATATTTTTCAGTGTACGTTCTTGACGATACTCTTATACCAATAAAACAATGAGCAACATAGAAACGCCTTTCAATTAATCATGATCAAGAATACATAAGTTTAGTCTTTGGAATATATCAATTTATGTGTGTCCGTCTGTGATATTCCTTCTTCTCTTTCCCGATTCCCCGACACGAGTTTATTACCCGGGTAGATATCTCTCATAATGTCTTTTATATCATATGCTTAGTAGTTTTATCATGATTCATAATAATTTTTTAGAGCGTCTCCTAGTCTGTTCGCTCACGTCTTCCTCAAGGGTGCGAGCACTGTCTACTATTTCTTCAATCACTTTTTTAAATTGCTAATTTGTTTGTCATCATCATCCTCAATATTGTTTCTATCTCTTCGAAAATTTCCTTTATTTTGTACCAGCCTGTATGTAGATTCTCCGCTCACATCACGCCGTTCCAAAAGGATCTTCCTTTCTCATTATATTCACAGTC
Organism: Laupala kohalensis; assembly: GCA_002313205.1. Lineage (NCBI taxonomy): Eukaryota > Metazoa > Arthropoda > Insecta > Orthoptera > Trigonidiidae > Laupala > Laupala kohalensis. The sequence goes on from NNCF01130711.1 coordinate 244,734, forward strand.
GTGCATAACATGTGGCACGGTCTCCTCCCCTTCGCCTCAAATACGTTGTCCATTATTTATTTATTTTGTGTTTACACAGTAATGCTCTAAAATCCCCCTGACCAGTCATATTGGTTTTTTTAGGTACAATTTTATCTGTTTAAGATGATTTTACTTTTACATTCAATTTGATGTATAAACTTAAAAATAAGAAGATATAAAACAAAATAGCAAAGCAGGCACCAATCACATGTCAAGTATGTATTACCCATACTTATTATTCAATATATGGACTTTCATCTTCTGTCTTTCTTCTCCCACCATGGAGAATTCTTTGCCGCCGTTCCTAACGGAGCGGGTGCCCTTCTTCCACCACGGGGAGATGGGCGTGCTCTTCTTTCGTCCACATTAAAACAATACTTCACATATTATATCATCCCATACTAAATAATTTTTTATCTAACTTCCTTCACAACAGCTCTGAATGTACTTATCTCTCTAAAATTTCCAAATCTCTCTTGTCGAAATTATGTCCTCATTGGGTTTGATTTCTGTTATTCCCGATCGTATCTGATATAAAATATGACTTCATCGTTAAATTCACAACGCCAAGGAGTATGATCAACCGTTTCTATGTCCTTATTACAAAAATATATCTCATCTTCTTTTCTATCATTTATTATTTCTATTATTTCTAGTCGCGTTTACATCATTCGACATTACATGACATTACTCTGAATACAAACGAATACTTCTGAAATATTCTGAATATTTCTTCACGAGCCCATGCCCTGTGGTATGAATAGTTACTATATTTCTGTCTTTGTCCTTTCAAGCCATGTTTCTATATTAGGTTATTTATTTATTTATTGATGTTGTTGTTGACCATTTACATTTGACCACTTTGCCTTCAACAAAGTCATTGCAAGGTTTCTTTAACTCATATGTTACAATTAATCAATTTTTTTACATCACGTCCATTGTCATATGTCAAGTCCTGTTTGTCCTCGAGTTTGTGTGTCTCATCTTTGACTGTCTAACATTTTGTTCTCTCTTTCCTCAATCTTCCTTACTTATTATATCCTGGATCATTCATGTTTGCGTCACATATTCCTTATATTCTCATACTTTTCCTTGTTGTTGATCAATTCTTTCTTCTCTTTTCCATTCCATTTTTGTTCTCCTTCATATACCTTATATATTTCGCTCTTTCCTTTCCATATAGTTCGCACTTCCAAAATACATGCCCCGCTGTCTCTTCTCCCTTTCCACTTTTGCATTCCGCCTTGTCATCTGTGCCAATTCTCTTGAAATAAGGACACGAAATTTCCATGTTGTCACGAATTCGATGACATGTGGGTTTAAAATGAACCATTTCCTATTCTTCTCTGCGAAGTTTACCTCTGGTGTATAGCTATACGTTACTCTTCAATTAATACTCTTGTTCCACGGTATGTGCCAATGTGTTTTGTCCACAATGCGAAACACGTCTCCGTTTTTCTGAAGCACGCTCTTCATTACTTCGTTCCGCGCCGAACATCTATCCGCCGCAGCAAAGAAGAAGCAATTCTTAATTAGGATTCCCCTAATTCCTGTGAGGAAATCGGAAGAGTCGATTCTCATTTGCGAGACATCACGTCCGGCCCGGTGAACATTAATGAGCTCCCAGTGGCTTAAGGACGGCGGCGCACAGGCAGCCTCGTAACATTGACCTCCATTTCCTCGACGGCAGCCTCCGGCAGCTTCTTCGCAAAAAGAAAACACCTGCAATTAGTACTTACACTCAAGCATTCCCTTCTATTGTCTGCGGTGTACTCTCGCGGAGTTTACGGCGAATCAGCTGCTCAGCATTCCAAATGAATTTCACTCACTACGACCTTGATAACGCAAAGAATCTAATAAATAAATAATTAAAGACTTACGATCTTACAATGGATGAATACTATATATTTTGTGATATTAAGTACACACGTTTCGACTTTGAGTTGGGGTTGTCGGCAGGTTTTAATTAAGTTGTAAGTTTTCGATATTAAATCGTAATATCACAAAATATATAGTATTCGTCTATCATAAGACAGTAAGTCTTTATTTATTTATATTGATTATTTACTGGACTTTAAATGTAGTAGAATCTAATAAATGTTTACTCATTTGTCTTTACCCCGAGTGATACGTTTTAAAGGAGCTTTACTATTAATCCGGTATTTAATTGTTTGTTTATGGACTGGTATTAGTAAGTTTGCTCAGTCTCACAGTTAATGTTAAATATTATGCTGCTACTCATATTGTTTTCAGAACGATGGATCAATGAACGTCTTCCTGGGAAGAGTAAAATGTCCTCTGAAACAAATTTCGCATGGTAAAAATATTGATGGTTCGTATGTAATAACTAATTTATTGTTGTATTGAGAAGGTGAAATAATAAGTCACACACTTTACAGGCAAACCTTTTAAATCGTAATTAAGGTTATTACCATGGAGGAAAACCTATTTTTTCCTTCTCCAAAATCAAACGATATCCATCCTATAAATCATCCGATCAAATGAAAGTACCCGAGGAAATTCAACATTGTTATATCAGGCTATGAATATAATACGAATCAATATCGTGTAATTCATTTGACGTTCTATTATAGTGTTTAAGTTATAAAACTTAAGTAAATTGGTGTATGCCTAAAAATTAACATCTAGTTAAACGAGTTTAGAAATGATGCTAAATTTTGTTTCGTTTTCATGCGAACAAAGTGTCGAAACAGGTTTTGCCATTTCGTCGACGTGTTGGGTTTTGTTTTTTTTACGTATAATTGCGTCCGACGCTGTTCCTCTCAGTAGAAACAAGAGTTTTACTCAGACAGGAAACCATTCCGTATTTTTATTTTTGGCAACCCTTCCCTTGGAAAAATATCGTCCATTCTCAGAGCTTCATCAAAATTATTTCGAGGAGGAAGATACAGGTATAATAAGCTCGTGTTAAGGTGTGTATACACTACGCTATTATATGATTATTCCTATATTTATTTATTTTTCTTGTTACGTTCTCTTCCATTCTTTCAAAACTTATCACTTGTTACTCGTTTTCATTTCGAATTCTATTTTTTTGAATATCTACATGTCATTTTTTAATAAATGTAACTCCATTTCTCTCATTCGAAATTACTTTTGGTTTCCTTTTTTAAGTGTATTGAACAAATATTTTATTCATTTAAATAAAATTAGAACATGGGTGTAAGCACTTAACAGTCAAATGATTGAAAATCTATTTTACGAAAAATTCGACATGTTGACTTGTTAACAGGCTTTGTATAGTTTTACATAGTAATATTTTAAAAATATTTATTTATTTATTTATTTATTTGCAATTTTAGTTCAGGAACTCCTACTTTGATGTCGAATGGATGTAAAAGCGATTACATTTCATCAATAACTCAAGAAGAAATCATTATTTCGCAAGTTGTGAATTAGAAGTTAGAAACCACTCAGTCACGACAAGTGTGGGAAATAGATGAATTTCTGGACAGATAATGAAGTAGGAATAAATGTATTTGAAGAGTGTTTGATATTATAGTCAAACGTATCCGATAAACAATAAGTCAAAATATATTCTAGATCATATGTCCCCACACTGTCTTGTACAAAGAAAAACAAGCATAACATTGAAACGAAGGGCTCAAATGACCTTGCCGTTGACGAGCCCTAAAGATAAAAAATAAAACATCGAAACATTTTCAGTGCTGACTTTTCCGATACATCACACTTCTTTTGAAATTGCTAGATCCATAAAATTCTGACATAACTCAGACATTGGATGTATTTGATTTGAATCAGCTGTCATTAATGAAAGTGCGGTAGCGACGATTGGGAAGCAAAAGTGGGGGAGGGGGCAAAAAAATGTCATTAATACGACATTTTCTGCATATTTCCATTAAGTTTGATTTAAATAATGAAATAAATCAAAGGAAAGACAATTGGTGATTACCACGTCAAGGATGGTGTAATTTTTTTTATAATTCCCAGTTTTAGACGATTAAAATGAAATTTTTATTTTTCCGTAAAAAGGTGTGGTTAAAGTGTTTGTAATATCGATTTGAGCTCGTAACAGATTATTCCCTGGATAAAGCGTCTATTCAGTTCGTGGATATTCGTCTTCTGACACCCATTGTTCAGCTCAGGTCCTCGAAAACCGAGGTAATTCTTCGATGTGAAAATGAACATTTTGTACTTGAAGGTGTCATACCCGTGTTCGCACGGGAGGATTTAATTGTGCGTTTGGGAACCAGAGTGTATATGACAGATACTTTTCAGAAATTTCCGCGGTGTGGGAGGTAAATATATAGTAACGGATCCTGAAAGAAAAGACGATGTGAGAAATGGGACATGGGTTCGGCCATGGAACTCCCAATTAAAGAAACTGAAACCTTGAATTTTCGTCGCGTATTGGAGATGGAACAAAGGTTGTTTTGAAAGTCTGTAAGATGAGAGCATGATATGGACACTTACCCACTTCTCAGCTGTAAAGTAACACTTCATGTTTTTTTCCTACTTCCTTGTAGGTCGGTGACGATTAGTGATAGCTAGTTATTGCCCGCGCGCGCTTCCAGGCTACAATACTTTCGTATTAATTATAAAAAAACGTTAACAATAAATGTAGCATGGGACTTAAGATACGTCTCCTGTTTTGCGTTACACCGATTCTCTCCTCGTAAAGTTTAATTGTTTCGTGACTCGTAATATTTTAGTTTGGTTTAATTTTATGCTGCTTCTCAAATTTAATTTCTCTAAAATTTTCAGTCACAAAACAGAAATTTAAAAAAAATTATTAAAAAGTAATGAGAAATGTAAATAACCATTATTTGATTCTTTATAAATTATTAAAGTTCTCAATAATTCCTCTTCGCTGTTTTTATTATTATTATTACTATTATTATTATTATTATTATTATATTCCGTTTAGGATCTCAGCTTTTTCTGCTGGTCGTAGTGAGGTACGAGCTACACCAAGCACACTCACTCCGGATGATCCAAAAATTTTCTGACTATTCTTGATGTGTTTAGCAAAACAGCTTTCTGAAGTTGTACATAAATGGTCTTACGCAATTTTAACATGCTAATACTATTGTGGAGGGAGATAGGGATGACTCCTGTAGAGGACATTACTACCGGTACTATGTAAACTCTCTCCATGTTCCATGTCTTTTGTATTTCAGCCTTAAGGTCACTGTATTTCTGATATTTTTCCTGAATTGTTTTCTGAAGGTTGTGTTTGGCACAGCTGTGTCTATCAAATAGATTGTCTTTGTTACTTGATCTTTTAGCACTATGTCTGGTCTGTTGTTATGAATTGTACGGTCCGTGATTATTGACCTGTCATAATATAATTTGAAGTTTGTTGATTCTAGAACAGCCGGCTCATGTTTGTAATAAGGTGTGCTATTTTCTGTAGGACAATACTTTAAAGCTAATGCTTGGTGAATTATGTTAGCCACCTGGTTATGGCGATGTAAATAATCAGTTTGTGCCAACATATTACAAGCTCCGGTTACATGTTGAATTGTTTCAGAAACAGTTCCACATTTCCTGCAATTATCATTTTCTATATGAGGATGCTGCATAATATATTTCTTATAGTCCTAGTGGGAATAACCTGATCCTAGATGGCCATTAGTGATAGCCTGGAGATTAGTGATGAGATATACTAGAAAATTTCTATATTTTTTGTAGAAAATATAAAGTGTACCATGTAATTTACAATAAGGATTTTGTACAAATTTGAGAAGAAAAGGAAGAATACATCTGAAGAGGGGGAACATACATCCCCGAAACGTAATGTGAAAGTACGAACTGTAAAGAGTTTGCTCGTCATTAATACATGTTGTCATAAATAAGGGCACTGCCAACTAATCTAACAAAATAATAAATACTCAACAAATTACGACAAATGTTAAAATATAATGACAAAAAAATTCAGCAAATAACGAAGTGCAAAATACAACCATAAATATGCGAATCCGTAGAATAAATAAAGCTATTAACACTTATTTTGCTCTAGAAATTAAGAAAATGTGTATAAAACTATGTAATACTAAGTTGTATAATAGAAAAATTACTTCGTAAATAGGGAACTGGAAAGTTAGTACATTCCCTCTCGTCTTTGCACGATTCTAGATCCAAAGTTCTGTACTTGTAATAAAAACCCGTGTTTAATTTTTTAAAATTAAATCGGATTTCTTCCCTTGATAAATGAAAACGAAATAATTAGATAGAAACACTCGGGGAAAAATAACTTGTTTGATCTCAGTGGAAGAGACATTGATGTGGAATTGATAGAAACAAATATTGACCCGTCTGAGAACATTGAACAAACAGAATATCTGCTGATCTTTTTAAGTAATATTTCAGGTGTTAGTCCGTCTTATCTCCATCCACTTACCATAAATACTTGAAACTAAAAACATTCTAAAGTCTGGCTTTATGTTAACAGCAGAATAAACATTGTAATGCAAATTCGAACAATATTTTTTAAACTTATGTGGATCTATAAAATGTCCTTGCAACTGTTTGTCAAAAAGAGATGTTTTTTCTAGGGACTGTGGGTATCTTTTAAATGGTGATTGAATTTTTTTAATACAAATTGTATTTTAAATACAAGTTCTATGGACTGATTTCATTACAAAAATTATAATGTTTTAACAAGCAGATTTCGCATTCGGTGTAGCGGGACAAAATATTTGGTATTTCGTTCAAAACTGCATTTTTGAGACGTCGCTCGCGACGGGGAAGTTCCTTTGCCCGTAGGAAAACGCTCTCTATTTGAGTTTCAAATGTCTATTTTGGTCCTTGGAGCTCAAAAGATACTAAACAATGATTTCTGGAGGTTTAAATTCGAAAATATATTTTCACAAAATAATGATAAGGAAGATACATAAATTAATTTTTCGCCATTTTCATTTATTTCTCCGTATTTAAGGTTGATTTGTTTCTAAGTAGAATTCCAAGTAGTATTAAATGGAAAGCTTTTGTTAATTAAACATAATACGACATTTAAAAGAGATTTTGGACGCGGGTTAAAGTAAAACCTTCAATTGTTGGAAACAAATTAACAATACTTTTCGTTGGAGGAAACTTATCATGTACTTAGATATCAAAATTTTTGTCAAATTACAAAAAAGAATTATGGAGAAAGCTTAAAATTTGCACGGTGTGATTGCTTTCTTCATTTTACTAGTTTCCTCGTAAGAAAACAATCTAATATCATACAGTCGCGACATACCATACAAATTCTCTGTGCAGGCCTAGCGACGATTGCGCCTCTATCCGCCGGCGAATATAACTAACCATCTACTTGTTCATAGTTGCATTAACTATCGTATGAGTACAATATATATCAAATAAGTTGTGTATTCATATGAACGTAGCTCATCACATGAAGGTGCCACTGCGGTGAGCTGTAAGTTTCTGCCTTTGACTCTTTTTTGCTTCATTGTCTTCGTGATATTGCTCAGCGGTAGAGTGTAGGTTCAAACCCTGCTTGGTCGAACTAGGTCGAACCGGGCGTTTCCCTCTGCTACTCCAGACAAATGTCGGTTCGGTATCATTTTGTTCCCCGGCAACCCAGAATCTTTTCTCCCAATTCCCTCACCTATATCACGGTGAGGTGGAAGAACAGGTCCTTATGGTCTGAACCTCCCCATAAGACAGTAAATGAATGTGTTAATTTGTGGAATGTTAAAGAACAGAAACTTTTTACGACCACGTGGATGGCAATAAACTAATTTTCTCTCCGGAAGCAAACAAGGGACCATCCCATCAATTCCGATCAAGGGCCCTAAGGCAGAGCACAATCCTAAGATAAGAATAAAAATTCGTTATAAGAATAATAGTTTTGTACACGTTATAATATTAATAGAACACCAATAAATTTGTAACCAATAAAACACATGTTATTTCAGAAGTTATTTATCACATTTTATGATTGTTTCATGTCCCTCAAAGTTTTATACGAGGGCACCTATTCATCACTTTGCTTCTGGTATTGTCCACAGAGTCCATCGTCGCTGCGATGATCCACTGCGAGTCTTCTTCCCCCCGAAGCGGCGGTCGGCGTGGGTGGCGCTGCGCTCGCAGACACACGTCACGGCGTGCGTGACGCGTGTCACCGTCGCCATGGAGGACGCTGCGGGGGCGGAACGCGGAGGCGTGTGGAGGACCGAAGACGGCCCCTTGCGGCCCTCCGGTGCGAGTGCCTCGGACGCAAGCGGGTGTTGGAGTGAGAGACCGAGGGGATGTGCGAAGAGACTAGTGCAGTGCGACGAGGATAGAGGACTGAGGACTGTGCGTGGGCGAGGGTCGGAGGTGTGGTGGCGATGGTGCTTGTGGTTGTGGGCTGTCACGTGGCTCACGGCCGTGGCGGGAGTGACGGAGGCGGCGTCTGGAGGAACGGCGGTCAACCATCCGCCTCGCTTCCTCATCGATGGACAGACGGAGATCGTCCTGCGATTGAAGGAAGGACCGGAGACTCCTGTTGGTATGTATACTATCAGTTAGATAGATAGTGGACAGTTCCAGACGTGAAAGCGAAGAGAGAGAAAACAAGTTGTCGTGTATAAGGATACGCGATAAAGTAATGAACAAAACAGAAGGGGAAAAAAGCAGAGAAATAAAGAAGCGACCAAATTAAACTCAGGTAGTGACCAGACGGTTGAAAAACTGGGTTAATACTTATAAAAAAGAAAAAAAAAAGAAAAAGGAAACTAATAATGTATACTTCTCCCTTTATTCACATACGAGACTGCCAAAGAAAACGTTCTGCAACTCATATTTACTTTGCATTATACAGAATGTATAAGAAAAGTTTTGTAATAAGTCGAAAACAATTTTCGAGATCTCTTCGAATCTTTACAAATTGACTCTTTTATTTCTATTTCAAATTTTGTCCATAATGTCCAATGTCGAATGTGTGTGTGTGTTAGTAAATTTGTTCCCTCGTTAACTCCCGAGCNATGGGAGACGGGACCGGGATTCGAACCGGGACCTTGAGCTTTACGCGCTCATGCGCCTACCGACTGCGCCATCCCGTTCGCCTCTCGGGCCCGTCTACCATTCTCATTCAACTTGTGAAACCCAAAGACCTCTGAGGTGGTCTCGTAGAGACTAAACTCCTCATCTGAGGCGACTCCCTTAGGAAGTACTTTATTTGGGTAGTATTTTGCATTTCTGGTTCACAAACATAGAAATCTCTTAGATTGCGGTGAACCGATTGCGGCCCGGGTGGCGAACGGGATGGCGCAGTCGGTAGGCGCATGAGCGCGCAGAGCTCAACCTCCCGGGTTCGAACCCCGGTCCCGTCTCCCATTTTCATTCGACGTAACATGATTAATCTGTTACCTGGCGGTGAGGTTCACCGCAATCTAAGAGATTTCTATGTTAAGATATGACTTTGAATACATTGGGAATAGATGCCTATTTCTGAACAGCTCATACAGACTTCATTTACACACTGCGCTACACTTCCTGATTCTTAAAGTAAAATTTGACAATATGAATGTAAGGATTTAGATTTAGTTACATTGGTAAACCGTATTTTTGTTTTAGTTAAGACAATTGCAAAGCGTTTCAGGAGGAAGATAATTCATTTAATCTGTATTTTTTAATGTTCATATATGATGGTTAGGCGTGTTCTATTTAGGGCGGTGAGGATAATTATATTAAACCGTTTGATCTTTTAAGTATGTTCTCGCGTTTGATAATTATAATATGTTGCTGCTTTGAGGTTTTCTTATATTTTATTGCCATGCATGTTGGTGAGTGTATAGATCTGTTTGTTATGAGTTATAATTGGAAAGTTTTGTGGGGCACACTCCAGATAGTTTAAATATTAAGAGAAGTTCATATTTGTATTCTCCATAGCGAAAACGATTAGATGAGATATTGGGGCATGTTATAACACTCTCATTAGTCGCATAGTTAGCTTGAAACGCAAATGTTTGGGGTGGTAATGAGAACAGTTGTGTAAGTCTGATTAACTTCCCATTTTCTTCCAAAATTTCCACTTTCTTTGAAAAGATGAATAACATGTCTACCTTATCACCGAAACCATAGTTATTTCAAATAAATTATGTGTTGAAATATTCGCTTTGATGGAAACAAAATTTTATGTTTAGAAATGTTTAGTAAATGACTTAAAATTCTGAATGTTGAACATTTTTCTTTCGCAAAATCAATGTTTAATCAATCATGATGAAAAGGGTGGTGTTGGGTATAATTTTATACATTCCGATGAAAACTAAATGATTTAATACGTGGACGTAATACAATAATACATGCATACAATGCGAACACTCAAGAATATTGAAGTAGTTCGATGTTTTTCAACTATCTTGTAGTATATCTACACGCAGAGGAAGGTTGTAACAATTTGGTGTAGGTGAAGAAGGCGGCTGATAGCGATTTTCAAAACGTGCTTCAGGAAAAGAGAAAACTTTTTTTTTTCAAATCCATCACAAATTAATCAGACATGATTATACTGTCACCTCTTTCTGTAATTGCTATTCTAATACCAAGAACTCCGTAGTGCTTTCAGATTGACATCAACTGTAAATTATAGAAATGTGAATTATTATTGAGTCATGATCAGTGCCAATAACGTTTTTTCATGTTTGCTACATATGTTTGTTGTTTTCATTCTTATTTCCATGAAAGCTGGTAAACGATTTATGCGCTCGATACAAATATATTTTCTTTTGAATTTCTTAATGTCATAAAACCATCTTCATATTGTTTAATATTCCTGAAAGGAAGTTAAACATAATACCTTTCATTGACATTTTTCTGGGAACAATACAAAAATACTTCGATGTATTAACTATAAGTAATAATTTAAAATCTGATATCCAACCCTAATTTCTTGGCAAACATGTGATTTCATTATTAAATTCAGTGGAAAATAATTACACTGAGAAAAAATGATGAATTATACAATTGCACTGATATATGGGATTTTGAAACTGTTCATTTTGTGTGATGTTCAGTGGGAAAGAAAATTTAAATTGATTACAGCCAAAACACTGATACGAAATCAAAACATTAAAAACATCTCGAAAATCGTATCTGATTTTATAGTCAGCGCTGCAGACATAACTGCTAGGCAACCCTTCCAACATCTACGTTACTCAGTGTAGTATGCTAAATATCTCCGTCGAGAATCTCATTTCCCTGAGATCTGTAGTACTACAAGGACCTGGAACAACAGTGAAAATGGAAAAAATTGATCCTGACATTCTACATCATGATATAAAACTTAATCAGTGAAAATGATGTTTTTCTATCTTAATTTTTTTCTTTCCGAAACTTAAATAATCAACTTCTGGAAACACCATCCACAAATATTCGATGAAATAACGCGTGGACTTCATAAACGCGTGAACACATGACTTTTTGATATGACTAATAAGATATTTTTGACAAAGTTTTCAAAAAAACTTAATAAATTACATCAAATTTCAAACAAGTATCTCTGTTTCTTTCGTAATTGTACCATTGCTTATGTGCGATCAATTTCTTGAAGTTGTCAAGTTGCCAGAATCATTTCTAAAAATCTGGAGTGTGCCCCACTCAACTTTCGAATTATACTTCTCAACAATTTTACATTACGTGGGGAATCATACATTGAATATATTTCACAAAAAGACTAATTGTTCTAAACAATTTGCCAAACATACTCGTAACAGTTTCCATTGAAATTGATACAGCAAGATATTTAGCCCATCTGCAACATTCATTCTCGTCTTAACTTTGAGATCAGAAAAGCTTACCTTTTTTAATATTGACGTGTAGTTTCATGCGTAGTTTCCAAATTTCCAACTTTAAGATGAGTATAAAAATTCACGAAATACGCTCATCTTCATTCCGTTATTACCAATTCAAGAATAGCCAAATATGTCATTGTGTGGAATTCATATTGCAAGGGGTAACTACGTAAGAGAATGCAATACAATTTTTATTCGACACAATGCCACTAAAAACAAACATACATGAAGGTTTAAAGACCCAACTAAAAATATTCCCCACTTCGAAGAAACTTGCTGTTTTTCACTTTTTAGCGACTTGCTGTTTTTTGCTATCAATTCCTTATGTCGATACAGAGGTGTACATTTTCAAAAATACGTTTCAAATTTTCTAATATTTTAACCCTCTTTTGTGTTTCTGGAAATTGTTTTTGCTGAATAAACGGTTTTAAGAATTCGGCGATGCGTTGCTACTGCTGAAAATTTCGTAGATGTTCAGATAGACCTATGTTGCGGGTCATATAATTTGTGCCAAGCAAAGTACAAAAGAAAATACTATATTTGCACTTATAACTTTTTTTTTCCTTTCTTAACTATTAGTACGGAAATACCTTGTCGACTTCCTTTATTATATGTTAGTGTATCTTGATTATGCATTGTTAATTGTTGTTTGTAATATTTTCATTAGACGTAGAGGGAAAATACAAACACCTTCTTTTGCTAATCTCAAGCTACATCCAAACCAACATTATGATGTTATGGGTGAAATTAATTCGCGGTGTCTGTAATGTTTGAACTAACAAGGAGGGTATCTAACTTTAAGATGAGTAATCACAGATCCTCGTGTGATCGAAGTAGAAGTGACATTGATGCGGATGGTAGCACTGGTTGCGTGGCGTAACGGCAACGCTTTTGCTTACCGAGCGGCGGGTCGGCTGTTCAAGTCCCGGTCGAGTAATTTCTTTCTATCATTCTTAATTGTTTCTTATATATCTGATGTTTATAAATGATTAAATATTTGATTTATTAATTTTTATATTTTAATTTAATTTCATATTAATAAAAATGTTTAATTGAATTATGAATGACATGGGGGTGAATGATTATGAGTGAATGTTGTGGTAGGCAGGGGAAACGGGAGATTAATTGATCTTTTTCTGTGGTCATATTTATTTATTTAATTGTTGTTTTACAACAAAATACTCAATATTTGACAGTGGTATTGAAATGAAATAAAAGGAAATAGTAACAATTAGCGATATAAATAATGAAAGCGAATTGCGGTTTGCCGCTTTACATAAGCATTGAGGGGACCCTGCCCTATATATGAAAGTGCTTGGAATCTGTGATTTCCAGTGCGTTTGATACCCTCCTTGTTATATACATTGGGACGTGCGCACAGCGTTTCATAAAACACTCAAAAATGGTTTCATTGAAACGAGTTTTATGCAGTGCGATGGTTGAACTGAAGTTACGTGAGAAATGGAGTGTTCGAATAAAGCTGGAAGAAGTGGTGGAGGGGTATCAGCGTGTGAATAAAGTGAGTTTCGTGAAACTCTAGTTTCATTTGGTGATGTGGGCCGGAAATATTCCTTGTGGGAGGGAGTGTAAAGATTGGGAATATCCCTCATAGTTCTCAATAAGTCGGAATTTATGAATATTTTTAGTTTTATAGACTTCTATACCAATAAACTATGATAATTTACTATTCAATAAATTAAAGAAAATAAATTTTATTTTACTAAACAAGAAATTGTCATTAAATCAGTTTACAACTGAATAGAATGTTGTTGTTAGTACACAGTTTTGCAATATTAATCTTCTGAGAGGGGATTGTTGATTTAAAGTTGTTTTAACTTAGTTACTAGAAGCTAAATTTATATATTAATATGTTGGTTCATGTTGAGTATGTTTATATTAATGACCAAAATGGTGGTCCCCAGTTAAATCTAGGCATTAATTTCAACTTTTATTAATTGTCGTAAGAAAATGGGTTTGATTGGTGTGAACTGCCCCTACGAAATGCTTGAATTCTGTTGCGCAGGGAGCCTCATCTACCGATTGCGTGGCTCTGATCCCGATGGCGATCCTCTGACGTTCGGCGTTAGGGAGCAAGCGGGGAGCGAAGTGCTGCGGATTGAGAATGTGGGTCCGGCGGAAGCCAACGTGTATTTGCGGAAGGAGCTGGACAGAGAGGTAAGGGAGAAATGATTCTTCTTCAATTACGGTCATTAGTCTTTCTCTGTCAATTCAGCCATGTAACAAACGTCCTCTCTACTATACTATCCCTCATTGCAATCGTGAATTTATCAGAACAAAAAAGAGATCATGTTACGTTCTAGATTAATTTATTTTGACGTTAATATTGGAAGAGAATTATTTTCATGTCATTTTTATGAAAAATAATGCCTTATTACAAAAGTCTCCACCTCTTCAAGCTGCAGATACTATTGAAGACAGCATTCCTCGAGATATATAATAGATCTTCGACAATCAAAGCCTCTAAAACAAATTATTGCTATAAGACTGCCAAAAAACAATTAAAAATTGTGTTTGGCGACATTGAGGGAGAGAATCAAATTTACTCCAAAAAAGGAAACAAAAGTTCCACCCGTCAATAACGATCAATGCGAGTCAAACCGAGAAAATCCTTGATCGGGATAGGGGTGTAATGTGTACTAGTTGAAAAGATAAGAATAATACCATTATGAATGATAAAAAAACAATAAAAAGCATTGTAAAATTAATTTTTCTCTTTAACTTAAACGTAGTACATTCTGATGCAACAATGATATCCGGAACTGACATTTTTTTCTCAATCTCTTTTACCATTCCCAAAACCAGGGCAATGGGATCTATCAGTAGTACTGACACGAAGTTTAAAATATATCACTTTCAACGAATTAGAATAAGTGTAACTACTGTTACTGAATTTTAGTCATATTCCTACTCACACAGACTCTGAACCATTATTGTGCTCATGTATAGCACAAGACACAGAGCGTTTATTACGAATCTGGGATAAAAACTGTTCTTTAAATAAAGTAGTAATACTCTATATCCCGGAAACTTGTTGTAAAATTTTGGGCGCGTTTTTCTCGGGATTACGTTCCATGCAGTTTGGGTGGTTACGGTTGGAGTGGAGGCATTAGAAGTGTAGGCCTAATGGTGTTATATGAACCTGGCCATGAAAATAAATGCATTATATGCAATTGCCATGCATTGATTTCGGTACTAATTCTACTACTATTAACGTCCATTATGTAATCTAATTAAGTAAATAGAACTCACTACGTTTCGACGTGGATTTACGTAGCGAGTTCTCGACAAAGATAAAAATATTATTCGTCCAAAGAAAGGACGTAAGTTTTAAACTATGTATTTAATTGATTTCGTGTGTCGGTAGACCCGAGACGAGTACGCTGCCGTGCTGACGTTGACGGATGGCCACTTGGGGGACGGCAACTTCATCACGCAGTCTCTGCTGCTTCTAGTGGAGGATGTGAATGACAACGAGCCAGTGTTCAAGCCTTATCAGCCGACGGTGACGGTACGCGAGGACGCGTCGCCTGGAGTCCTCACGTCCCTCGAAGCCACTGACCAGGACGAAGGGCCTTATGGACAGGTGAGGATCAATTTTTCTTTTTAAAAATAATCGTTCCCCCACAGCATTTTCAGCGGAGCTTTTACTATAAGAAATGAACACATCAAATATCTCCTGAATGGATCAAGATATAGAAGTGTGATTTAAAATGGGGTATTGAAATTACTATTATTTTGCGTATATCTCTTCTATGTGGAGAAGATACGTGATAACATTCAGTCCTCTGAAAATGACGACGAGCCGAGAATCGAACCCGGGACTCCTGCTTTGAACGCAGAGGCGTTAACCACTTACCCGTCACAGGTCTGGGTGGAAATGGTGTACAGTTGTGGAAGGCGAAAGGGTGGTGTAGTATTGTTAGTCAAAGAGTGCCGGATTCGATTCCCAGGTCATCGCCATTTTTACCTGCACAGATAATGACACATACTGAATTTGAAACTTAATTACTAGAAAAAAACGCAAGCATAGAACACTATCCTCGAATTCGTTTGGACGTAAAAGAGATCATTATCTATCCATTCTTATATTCGGAAATGTTTAAATATTCGGAGTGCAGTTTCTCTTTCGTTAATCTAAATCCATGAGTGAAATAAATAAAATAAAGAAACTTTGTTGTCAAAAATCAGTTAAAAGCTGCATGTGACCACGTGGGGGATAATAAACTAAGTTACTCTCCGGAAATAAGCAAGGTACCGTCCCATCAATTCCGATCAAGGGCCCGAGAGATATGTTTGTATTGGTCTTTCCTTTGGACTTAAAGTAGCATATACGAGTATATGTATATGTTTCAATTTTTAAAAACTATTGAAATGTCGATATCGCTGCAGATCAGTAAACTACCAATTATTTGAATGCGTATACCTATGCTTATCCCCATGTACCAAATTTCCTCAGTGGAAAACGCAAAAGTTGTTATATTTCAAATTCAGAGTATAAATAGAGGAAGTTTGAGATAAGGGGATGAATGCTGCTATAAAAATTGGAGCATTTTTATAGCACCTTATGGAATATGTTTGGTTGAAATAAACGCTGAACCTCTCGGGTGACGCTAGTACTAGGATGAAAGATACTGAACCATCTCGCGAGTTAAGACAACGAACAGAGTTAAGAACAGTCTTACGAGGTTTCAAACGTAAGAAGTTTCCCCAAAGTGACTTAAAATTTTGACATTCACAGAACCCATCAATTTGTTTTTGTTTCGTGAATATTTATCTGGTTATTTTCGTAAAGGTTCTTTTACTTTCATCCATCTCGTGACTAATATATTCTTTGTTGTTGTCGCTGCTGCAGGTGGTATACTACCTGCAGGAGATGGATGGTGATGACAAGATGTTTGGGATCTCCACTGTCAATGGCAAAGGTGTCATCCGTCTGATGGGACAGTTGGATTACGAAAGAAAGTACCTGTATCAGCTGCGAGTGCTTGCTGTGGATAGAGCCAACAGTGAAAGGGTAAGTTTAAATTCAATTAACCTGCAAACGCGAAAAAGGACTCTATGGTTGCAACAAGGCTCTATATAGGGTAGTATATGCGAGACGCCAATTTTGTGTCACACTGACAGGTTGATGTGTAATGTACAACCGTTAGCGTCGCGCTTTGTAATATTAGTTTAGTATTGGAAATTCCTAGCATATAACTTCAAGATAAGAGTTTCAATGAAAAGGTTCATCATTTTAATATCACAGTTTTTATGGTGCAGAAGTTATGAGTAATAGATATAATTACTTGGAAACAAATGTAAAAAATCTAAGGTTATGTTCTTTAACTGCAATTGCCCTACCGGTGGCGTGGGTGGTAGTGTTTTCGCTCATCACCAAGTCATCCCGGCCAGAAAATTTGTAGCTTTTCACATTAATGTCCTAGTTCATATAGCTATGACTACTGAAAAGCAAACCTTCCTTCCTCTATCCATCTCCTCCTAGTATCAATAACTCTACCCATTACTAACCCCTCCACAAGGGTCAAGTTGTTGGAACTAAACCCAGCTAACCGGCCCACCCTCTAACAATGACCTACCACCCAACTCCTAACCCCTATCGTTCCATGTAGATAAGCTTCAATAACACTCTACATTTCTCATTTACAAATACAACAATATTATATGAACTGCAATTAAAGAAAAGCAAACGTATATCGACTATGAATGAAACATTTGTTTTTAATTCTTTGATCATTTATTTTTATACTACTATTAAAATGAAGAACAAAAATGCATTTATTCTTGCAGTATGCATAGAAAGTGACAATGTCAAACGAACATACGAAAATAATTCCCTTTTTTTTCAGAGTTGTAATTGGTTTTCTACTAATGGGATATAATATTCCCAATATGATGAAAATCCAAGTCGTCTCTGCAATCATAAATGATTATTTTTTAAATTATTTAAAATTAAACTACCAATGAGCAAGTTTAGCGCAATATTTACAATACACTGAATGCATCACAATGGCATAAACATGCAGGCTGCGTATTTCTGTCTTTATAGAGCTCTAGTTGCAGGTAGTAGATTAACAAGTGGATCCCTCCTGCATTGTTTGAAAGCGCCGATGTTAAATGTTACGAACGTCGCTGACTCAACCTTCGGTGAGAGAAGTGAATCTATGACTTGATAGAAGTATTTTCTCTCATTCCCTCCAAGGTGGATTACTTGCAAAGCCCAATAAGACTGTCTGGCGTACTTTTCCATAGAAATACGAGAACTTGCGAGGTTTTGAAACAATGTGAACTTATCACTGTCCTACAGAAAGGTTTCCAACTATCTCCACTTTGTTTCCAGCAATGGTATTTTATTCACGCTGAACTCCACCACTCTGCTATCCCCGTTGATTTGACAGTTTTGAGGTGGTCTTTATTTTACGGAATAAGCAACTCTCATCGTTGGAAAATTCGACATCCTAATTGTGACAAAATCTTTACATTTGATATAAATCTCTTAAATTGCGGTGAACCTCACCGCCAGGAAGCAGATTAATTATGTTATGATTGAATGAAAATGGTAGACGGGGTCGGGATGCGAACGGAATGGCGCAGTTGGAAAGCGTATGAGCGCGCTAAGATCAAGATTCCGAGTTCGAATCTCGGTCCCATCTCCCATTTTCATTCAACATAACATAATTTACATTTGTTGTTTTTCGTGATCATTTATCGACTTGTGTATGTTATCATAATCATTTGAGAACAATTTTGGACTCCAGTTAGCCAAATTTTACTAAATGTATTGTATCCCAAGTTGATACTGCCCTTATTACCAAATAAGAAAGAAAATTTACAAAATTTTTCTTGAGAAGGATTGGTTGCAGACACAAATGCACGCTTTGAACCAAAATCCTTTTTTTTTTTGTATTCGAGTACCCTAAATCTTATACTTCCCTATCAAACCAGTAGTTCCATGTTTGTACATTTCTACCTCACACTTATCATTTTTCTTTTCAGGTGAACACAGGTACAGCAGCGTTGTTGGTCAAAGTGGAAGACGTGGAGGATCAGCCACCAGAGTTCGTGGTGGTGCCTCCTGTCACCCGAGTGAGTGAAGATGCTCGAGTTGGCACATCCGTTCTGCAAGGTAAGGTCCTATTCACTTCTGAGGTGGCGTGAGGCTCTCATCTTGATGTTGTGGAGACCAAGCTCAATTCACATGCGAGAGTTGACGGATGTAAACCGCACTCACATTGAATTCATTATTGCTTTGAGGTTTCGTCAGCTCAAAGACAATTACGTGCAGGTAATGTCCAGTAAATCCTGATAACTTTCGGTCAGATGTAAATTGCGGCGAGTCGGGAATCGAACCCTGGAGTTCTGCATTGATCGCAGGGGCGTATATCACTACACCACCTGTTCGGCTTCCCACAACTGTTCACCATTTCAACCCTGACCCAACACTCGGAAGTTTCATCTGATCGAAAGTTATCATTTATCTTCACGTGTACGTACATGGAAGTAATATATGTCTAGCAAATCCTGTTCGTGGTACCTCATTCTTTGATGATATAAGAATAATTTCCCTTCTCGCGTCCAAGGGACGAAGTGGAGTATGAACACCGTATTCCGGAGCAGTATTGCCTGAAGGTTATACATATTATATGTCTACTCGTATATCCCCTCGCTATTTCGCACGTCTCAACAGACCAGGAAAGAGAAGAGTATTACGACTTGCTATCTTTCTGTTTCTGTCGTTGGAAAGCTTCCTTTCTCACCCATTCCTATTTCTCCAGGATGTATCCTTAATCTCTTTAAGACAAACGTGAACAAGAATACACGGTAGTACAAAGGGCCGAAGCTAAAATATCGTGAAATCGTGTATAATTGCCAATCTTTGTAGCGCACAAGAAGGGATTATTTTGAGCCCAGCATTCCGACAAGACTCGAACAATTTGAATTTTTATCCCGTTATAGTTCAGATTATATTAAATGAAGAAGTTTTCTCCAAATAACTTCCTTTTTCCCAATTTTTTTGGGGAAAGGATAGAAATCTTGTTGGAACAAAAGTATGGTAAGCTCTATATTGTCTACAGTGCTGGAAGGAAATTTACTTCGAAAACTGGATACCATGTAACGGAAGTAGATATTGATAACGTGATTCGTTCGGAGAACCTTCTTTCTTGCACACCGCAATGTGGCGCCTACATGTTTCTATATCGATTTGTTTGCAAATGTAATATGTGTAACAACTCATGTATATTACATCCCCCGGCCAACGCCTTGAAAGTCGCCCTCGTGCGCAACCACAAAAAGCATCCATCTTGTCTTCTTCCTCGTATCACGACCACGGCCCTCTACACAAGAGCCAAGGCCTACAGTGGCTACAGTAGCCAAGAGTAATGAGACAAGGAACCTACACACTAGGTATCAATGAACCCGTCTACAAGTATAATTGAAGAGTAATCAAAATGACGTAATTACGACGCACGTCGTAATTACATAATAGCTCGTTATGGCATCATCCACATGACGTCCCGATCAGTATCCAACAAGAGATAATATGAAAATCAACATTCATCTGTCATAACTTAAACTCATCACTATGGGACGAAATAACATTTATTAATGCTAAGCACTTGGTGGAGTACAGACCAGCTCTCGATTGCTACCACTTGCATGAGTTCGAATGCTTCTACTACACTAGACGAATTCAAAGTAGTTGCCAAGTCAGTACTTCTTCGCTTGCAATTGCACGCCACAAGCAAAACTCATCTCGACGAAGCTTCACGGCGAGTCATTCTCACAACCCTGAGGCCCGCCGTTACGAAGACACTTCTTCCACCCGGAACGACTACGATTTGGGATCCTGCTCCAGGAAGGACTTCCCGCCACTCCTAGAGGATCCTCAGCCTGAGTTCCCAGCAAGACACAGAAAAGCAAGTTTGACGTATGCGTCTGTCACACGGCTATCTATAGTCGTAATTTATTGTTCTGTATTACCTATTCATTTTAATTTGTTCTTGTATTGCTTGCTTACTTGCAAATCACTTATTCGCCACGAATAAGATAATTAATCAACGCTAATTAAAGCATTTTTATGAGATCCCATACAATTTATTTATTTGGTTGAACAACGGGGAATATTTGAACGGAGTCTCACATCAAATATTCCCTCGCGCGAAGCCACATATATGTATTAGTGTAAACAATTCCACGTCTCTTATTTTGTTTCCTTGACTAGTCACATAAATACATCCCCAAAACGTTGATAAGAATACTGTTGCACATTCCTATATTCGATCTGTGTCATCGCTAATTTCCTTCGAAACTAGTTTCCTTGCTTATGTATTTAATGCAATGGCTTCGGGGCGATCTCCTTGTTTGTCCAATACTCTCCACGGTTCTCAATATTTATATTCTCAATTAAGTCTTTATTGCCGCAAATTCTCACTGTATTTGCGATTTCTATTCCATTTCTAGAAAGCTTCACGATTTATTTTTCATTGCGCTTTTCAATCCTGAAAGACTTGTCTCTTAACCAGCAATTAAGATTTAATGCATGGCATTCGATTTAATAGATGTTCTTATTCCTAACCTGTCTTTGTTTGATTTTAGTGAAAGCTGTAGATGGAGACCGAGGAATCAACAATCCCATCGCCTACTCACTAACACGGGGAAATCAAAAGAGTTTCGATATCGACCCGAAAACAGGAATTGTGTTCACCGTGCAGAAGTTGGACAGAGAAAGCGAAGATAATAGTAACGGCGCTTACATCCTAGAAATAATTGTAAGTAACGTTCTGAAACGAGCCATAGCTTCTCGTTTGACCGTCTTTTCTGGTTTATTAAGATCGATAACGAGTAACATGGGCAAACGACGTATTATTTATATTTATTTATTTATTTATTACTTGCATGTCCCTGCGTTAAATAGTCATTCCAGGGTTTTAGACGAACGACTTATTGATATCGCATCCACATCATTTGTTGGACATCACATCATTTGAGTGACTATAAATAAAATATAAGTAAATGAATAACAGAAATAAAAATAAATAATGACAAATAAAAGTAAATAATAAATAAATACACAAATAATACAAATTAAATGAAAATTAATTTAAAATAAATAAATAATTCTTCGCAAAAAAAGTAAAAAATGCAATGGTCAGTTAAGGAGGATAATAACTCGATTCACGTTATTGCTCACTTGTTAGAAGTTCAAAATGCGTAATAAGTACGGACCGTTGAGCGGGTTTCATAAATTAGCGACTTTGACATTTTCTCATTAGAAAGGGAAATATGAATTTTCACGTGAATGAGACCATCCACACTTTTTCTTTTTCAAACTCTATATCTTTTGATTTTCATCGACATAGTTTAGCTGTATCCAAAGTAAATGCTGGACACCAAAATTTAGCTTGTTTAGAGATCAAATATTTTTTTCATTTATTCAAGGCAAATAATTTAAATTCATCTTTATTGAAAAATTTATATTACTTTTGTAGTAGTAGATATTAAACTCCATTTTGACCCGAATGGATACCTCAATGTCTCTGTATCCCGGGTACTACGACGGCATTGATGGTATAATTTCTCCCTTATTTCCAGATAAAAAAGCTTCTTGTTCTTCTATTGTTCACTCCCAGATTCTTACTGCTTTTTTAAAACAATATATCATTAATTATTGGAATTGGGTACGGGATAGGTCTTCACGTGGCAAAGTAAGCAAGCGAATCAAGTTAGAAGTCGCGAATGATATTAAATTTAAAACAAAACTAGACCTTCATGATATCAATGGTAATGGTTATAAAAGTTCAAAGTATAATTTCTACAATAATTTTATTTCTCAAAAGGTAAAAATGAACATTGTTTTGAAACAAAAGTGTTGATGAAGTGAAAGAGAGATGATTATCAAAGAAAAGATAAAAAAGCAACTATGTAAATCTAAGCTGTGAAGCCTTTCAAAAAGTAAATACTTTTTCAGGCTCAAGAGAACTCTAAAATCATGACTCCACCTCCAACTGCACGAACCGAAGTGACGATCATCTTAACGGATGTTAACGATGAAATTCCAACTTTCCGAAGTTCTTATTATGAAGCAGAAGTGAACGAAAACGCTCAAGTGAACAGCCCTGTCTCTTTTTGGAAAGGAGCAATTCCTCAAGTTTACGATCACGATCAGGTAAGAAAGAAAAGATGTCTTACGTTTTTTTCTCTAAATGTTTCGTGCTGTATCGTTACGTAATGGTTTTTGTGTTGCATAGTCTTGCTGTAGCGGTTAGTAAGCTTTTCTGCTGCTTATAGGGAAGACGGTTCAAACGTCACTTGTTCCAAGTTTTTTTGTTTTTAGGGTGGGGGGCTTTACGGCTCGCCGACATCGAGGTCATTAGAGCCCTAAAATGTTGTACAGGTAGGGAAAATGCAGTTACTCACTAAGGAGAGCCAACATGACTCTCCCTGCGTGTGGGATTCGCCGAATGATGTAAACATACCCACTAAAAACCCTCCTGAATTCCAATATATCCAAATATAAAAAACATAAAAACCAAAAACAAAGAAAAAAATTAAATTTAGAGAAAAAAAAAGTTAATTCAAAGTAAAGGGGAAAAAGGAGATTTAAATCCAAACCCTCTCGAGAGCTTGTGGGAGGAGTCCCGTTTCGTGTATGGATTTGAGTAATGACATACGAAGAAAGATATGTTCCAAGTTGAATTTCTCGCATTTTATCGATTTTTTTCCGTTTCCAAACTTTTATTCCACCATAAACATCATTCGTCCTTCACGTCATTCACGCCATTCACGCCATCTTCTCATCCACAATACAGCGACTTCGTGCAAAAAAAAAGGACAAGAATTAGGACATCCAGGACATCCTTGAAACTTGTTCCCCTCCGTATGAGGTCGCTGCACGTACAATGTTATTACGCGTTGCCTATCTAATGGTGTAGGTAGATATCAAGAGATCGCGGGTATGAATCTTGCGTGCAAAGAAAATGTGAAAGAATGAATTCATCTCGCACTTTATTCCACCAATCACTCCACTCATCCATCACTTATCACCAGGATGAATATAATGTTGAGGTCAGTAAGAGTTTACGGCTATGAACGATAGCCAAATATAGAGAATCAACAATACTGTGCGCTTGCCGAATACGACGTTTTAAAATCATTACACAAGTTTTGTGTTCCAATTACTTTATTATTATTACGAATATTTTGTGTTTCAGGGAAATAATGGAACCTTTCAAATGTTTCTGGACGGTGACAGAGGCATCTTTGAAGTGACGCCGCCGAAAGGAATCAATGAAGCCTCGTTTCTCATTAGAGTCAAAGATCCAACGCAGTTGGACTTCGAAAAATTAAATGGTGGGTTTTAAATATTTCTATGATATTCTGGTATTTTAATATGTTCTAAAAATTAATCACTCAATTTAATTTCAGTGTTGAACTTTACCCTCATCGCAAAAGAAATGGTGCCAATTAAACCAAAATATAGTATAGTTCCAGTTACAGTTCATATCAAAGATATGAATGACAATTATCCAGAGTTCACTCAGCCGTTTTATGAGGTAATGAAAGTTCGTACTACTATTTAAGAGTTACTGCGAATTAACAAGAAAATCATTTTTCCACTCATTACTCTTGATATTTCTACTTTCAAAAGGTGGAATCTGTAGTTAAAATCATTTCGTTTTAACCTCGTAGTTAAACGTTGTTAAACGTAGTTAAACGTTGTTTCAACGGCTTTAAAGTTTAAAATATTCTTTTAAGAAATCAATCCGGTTGCCTCTGACCGCTGTGATATAATTTGTCTCGTATACTTCATTTTGGAATACCCATCTCACATTTTGTGTTGTGAAGGTATTCTATTATTTAGGAAGAGCAAAATTATTTTGAATATCACTGTAGGGTACACGGAAGAAATACACACATAACAAACCTCAACACGTAGGTACTTAAGTACACGCCGGTAATTAAGTGCACATAGAATTGTGTGCCGCCTGGTTCACTTATCACCTGTCTGGGGATGTGTCTCAGGTCATCTGGGGTTTAGGTCTGGATGGAAATGGTGTACAGTTGTGGAAAGCGAACGGATGGTGTAGTGCTTAACACCCTGCGATCGAAGCAGGAGTCCCGGGTTCGATTACTGACTCGTCATTTTCACCTGACCGAAAGTTAATTCAAATGTCACCAGCAAGTTTTATTCAAATGTTTAGAGCTTAAGAGTTTATTAATTTTTTTACCAGTAACACTCCCTAATTGAATTTCACCTCTCAAAATGACTTGTATCTTGTTTTAAAATTCTATATCCGACGGAATTATTCCTTTGCGTTGGACTGTGATAATTTTTGCTGCACTAATGTTTTGATGCCTTTAGGTTTCGGTGAGAGAGAATGCTGATGTTGGCACAACTGTGGCTTGGATTCAAGCTTTGGATGATGACTCTGGCAACTACGGGACTCAAGGAATACGATACACAAGCCTTGGAGGGAGCATGTCTGATCTGTAAGCATTCACTCCTTGTTAAAATAGCAAATGTACTGTAAATATCCAAATGTAAAATGTCTAATGTCAGGGATTTCGACAAAGGATGAAAAGGACACTTCCAGAGCAAAAATAACTGAACTTTTTATTCCTCGTGTGGTTGGGTATATTTTATTGCATATTTGCGATTTTCAATATTACTTATTTTGACCATAAATGAATTGTCAATATATCTGCCATCTTCGCATTTTTTCGTTTGCAATTGGAAATACGTAAAGTTATTTGTTTGATAGGTGATTTCATCAAAGATCCCGCAAATTGTTTTGTTTCCTAAAATTAAGATAAAATAGCATTCCAGATAGAGATACTTAAAAAAGTATATATTTCAGTTGTTGTTTTTTCGATAACACTCATGTTTGAATTCAACACTCCTATGTGCCAGCAATTCTTGAGGACAGTTCAATACCGATTTGTACTTGCTCATTAAATAGCATTGTATTGAAAGAAAATCCTCTTGAAATACTATATTTCATATAATTTTTAAACAAAACTGACGGTTCCCGAGATGATCAAATTTATCAACTGGAAGTTGGAACAAAAGCGCCTTTGGAATTCTGCCTTTTCGTGTATGAAAGTGTGGGCGGAGATCAA
The DNA here is from genome assembly GCA_002313205.1 of Laupala kohalensis. Taxonomy (NCBI): domain Eukaryota; kingdom Metazoa; phylum Arthropoda; class Insecta; order Orthoptera; family Trigonidiidae; genus Laupala; species Laupala kohalensis. The sequence continues at coordinate 270,656 of NNCF01130711.1, forward strand.
TTTTTATGACAACTATGAGTGGAAATATTGTTGGTTTCAAAGAGTTCCACAATACAATTCCGCAAAAATATATTTTTATGTTCTAAGATTAACCTTAATTATCGAATAGAAAGCTTTTAGAAATACACATTTATTCTAATAATGTGACACTTGTATCATCAAACGATTTCTATGTTATGTTATGTCCAAAACTTTCGTAAGTAGAGTTATTATTGATTGAGAAAACTCCTGTATGTTATAGGTATATAAGATAACTATTATTTCTAAACTTATGAAAAAATATTTTTTCGGGGTGGGGGTGGGGGGTCGTTTCGTAGTAGATGTGAAAAGATATTCCTCTGAAATTTGAAGAATTTTTTCAAATTTGTTAATCAGTATTACTAATATCCAAATCTTTTTGATTGTAGTGTTCATTCAATTTTGTTTTCAGTTTGTCTTTGGATCCTATCACTGGAGTGATCACCATCAAATCCACGAGTTCGGCTTTCGATCGAGAGTTGATCTCGAGACACTACTTGACAGTCGAAGCCAGAGACAATTTAGGAAACGGAAATAGGTACGTGTTGATGGAAATGGAGACGGCATGGCGTTTCGGGGATTTTATATCGCAAATAAAAAGAATTATTGTTGTTAGACAATTTTAGTTTTGACAACAAATAATATATTAGGTGTACAACATTGCTTTCCCCGTTCTCCAATAGATGGCTTTGGTGGTACGTGGCGGTGGAAATAAACAGATGTAGACGTCATCGAAACATTTGTCGATTTGTGCCTGCATCGTAAAGTTATTCTCGATTGAAAATATCAGTCATTTGCGGGAGGTTTTAATTTTCTTTGAAGCTTAAATCTGCAGCTGAGGCTCATCGAATGCTCTCAAATACTTATGGCGAGACCGCAAGTAGTGAAAGAACGTGTCGTGAGTGGTTTCAACGCTTCAAGAACGGTGATTTTGATATCGAAGACCGGCATGGCGGTAGAAGAGAGAAGGTTTTCAAAGATGCAGAATTGGAGGCTAAAACGGTCTGAAACAGTCACTGGCGATCTGTATTGAAAGCGATTAATGCGTTTAAGCCTAGCATTGAAAGACAAACGGCCGCAATGCAACGAGAGAGACCATGAAGTGATTTTGCAGCATGACAACGCCCGATCGCAAGTCGCAAAGTTTGTCAAAACACACTTGGAAACGTTGAAATGGGAAGTCCTACCCCACCCGCCGTATTCTCCAGGCATTGCTCCCTCTGACTATAACTTGTTTCGATCAATGGCACACGACCTGACTGACCAGCACTTTCGTTTTTATGAAGAAGTCAAGAATTGGATCGATACGTGGATCGCCTCAAAAGATGAGTAGTTCTCTTTAACGCGGAATTCGTACGCGGATCGAAAGATGGGAGGAATTAGTGGCCAGCGATGGACAATGTTTTGAGTCATAAATGTACAACCAGTATTTTACAATAAAGTCTAGAATGTCAAAAAAACGGCAGAAGCAAAGTTGTACTCCTAATATTTATGAACGATTTACGGATTAACTTTCCGGTAAGGCTTTAATCCGGAACCTTCGTATACCTCCGCCATTGTTCAAAAAACTCAAATGCATTAAATTGATACTGATGGAAAACATTAAAATATTTTCGTATTAACGTTTTGTGCAAATATCAAAACTCAAGTGAACATAAAATGAAAATTCTCGTGAATATTTCTTCCTTAGAAACACCGTGCAGTTGGTGATAAACATTGAAGATGTAAACGACAATCCTCCGTTGTTCCTAAGGAACAAGTATGAAGCCAGACTGTTCGAGAATCACATGGACTTCGAATCTCCTTTAGTTGTGGAGGCTCGTGACAATGATCTCAATGGTATGTCCCCTTATCGCATTTTAATAAAATGTCTTAAAATAATATTGAAACCTGAGATATCAGTGATGTTATGTACACTTTTAGAGTTGGTATACATTTTTGTAAACCAATCGTTTTGGTTGTGATATTAAATGTAGCTAAAAACAGATTCCACGTTTCCAACCAGATAAACTGGAATACAAAACACGTGGTGTTAAGTTTTATAAATTATACAGCTCACACCCAACCATCCAAACTTCTTCGGGATCAGGCCATTCGGATGTATGGAAATTCAAATGATTGGATTCAGAAATTCGGAAAGCTCACGAATTAAGGGAAAAAAGATTTAAGACAAAGAAACGTAATTTTGTAAACGAAATTTTCGAGGAGAAATGTGCATATGGCTACTGTATGTCAGGTATAAGTGCTGAATGTCAATTATGAAAAATACTGTGAACAATAAAGTATAAATATCTTCTTTTTCGCATAAAATATTTCCAAGAGTGAGCGTTGCTGTGAAGAAAAATTTTCTCGTTATATTTGCATACAATAAAAAGTTATATAACATTGAAATTTGTTTAATTTATTTTTGTTTGACTTTACACCAATATCTTTTGCAGGAACGATGAACAGTAAGATCCAGTTTAAAATCGCTTCAGGAGATCCTTACGGCAATTTCTCTATAGATCCTAACTTGGGTCTTATTCAGCCTCTCACTCCCATCGACTTCGAACAATTGCTGCCACCGGGGAAAGTGGCCATAACGAATGTGCTCCCGATCAATTTGGTTGTCATAGCTCAAGACTTGGGAGAACCGAGTTTAGCGTCGGAGGTGCCAGTGGTGTTGTATGTCCAAGACATCAATGACCACGCGCCCATCTTCGAACATTCTCATTACTCGAGGGCTATCGCTGAAGACATGGTTGGAGGAAGCAGCATTTCACAGGTATTTATCACTATCCTTTTTACCTTCCGTTTCTTTCTCTCGATTGAAACCCTTCACGCAGCATACCCATTAAAAGTTTTAATGTATCTCTAATTTTTCCTCTCTTTACGTCTTCTGTATCTATTGCATATGTATTTTTCTCTTATGGGTTTTTGGTTCATTGTTCAGGATGCACAACGTCTGTGCCCGTCATTCTATCATGGTATCCCATAAAGTACAAGACGAACTCTGCAAACAACCTACCACTTTTCTTCAGTTTCAATCTTTTTCGACATATCTGCAATATTTTACAAGGATTATTTTCATGTGGCCTCGTACGGACTATCTTTTCGTGACCCTAGACGCAGAAATCCCCCCAAAAGATCGTTTTCTTCGATTTTACCTTACCGTCTTGATATTATTTCCTACGTCCCGAATCTATGGACATCACCATCATGCTGATCGCTATCCTTGGCTTTTGCTAAAACGTATTCACAGAGAGATGGTGTAGTTTGCGAATAATGGCAGCTTAGAGACACTATTCAGTTTCGATTCACCGTGCCGCTCATATTATTATCGTAAACTTCAGAATATCATTTTGATTTTACCGAAGATATGAATAGTTTCGCGAATGACGTAGGTTTGGAGAATGCCATGCATGAGTAAACAATAGAAATCGGATAAACGACTTTTAAGTGCTCTTTCTTGAAAAGTATATAAAAAATACAAATCTTATCGGGCTACGTGTTTGTTCTGTCATCTTTTCGATCTCAAGGCATTTGCCCGGTCAGCTACTTTTTGCGATACTCCTGGCTTACGTTACAATATATAATAGGATCTCCTCGTCATATTGCACGAACAGGGTGGAGGGTTGCATTATAGGACAGTTTTACATTTTCTATAGTCAATACAGGAAACACGAGCTGAAAATCTGAGTCGGTCATCCGAGAAGAGAATGGGACCCACGTTATCCTGTTTTGTGGTAAGCAGGATGTGAATTTGTTGAAAGACCTGAAATGAATTGCATATCAAGCGGCATTTATTGAAATAATAAATCTCGAATTTAGTGTTATTTAATAGCTACAATTTATAAACAATAATTTCCGAATAATCTATAGTTTTATAATACTAACTTCTGAAATAAGGTTTTTGTGTTTTATAAAATACAAATTTGTTGGTATTATGTTAATTTTATAACACGTACCGAATTCGGAATTGATGCGATGGTCCCCTCGTTGCTTCCGCAGAGTAAATTAGTTTATTGTCCTCCACGTGGTTATATGCAGTTTGTAATTCCTTTTTTGACAATAAATTTATTATTATATCTATCTATCTAACAACATCAAATTACATTGTTTTACCATAAATATAGACCTTGACATAAATTAATAAAATAAAAGTAAAATAATAGAATTCCTACCATAGATATCTAATAACCCTAGCCTAAATAAATATTAATATTCTGTAATATAGAAAATAATTGTATTTTATGTTAATTTCTACTTAGCCTAAGTTAAATGAATATGTTTAAATGTATCAGCATTAATATAATGTTGTAATTCTTATATGTAAATATTATTGTTTTTGTTGTTTGTTCTATGACTCGCCACACATCTTTTTTATGATCTATGTGGTTCAATAAAATATTATTATTATTATTATTATTAAATTTATTAATTTATTATTTTAGTTTATAGACACGTAACAGCTTTGCTGAATTGTTACACACGCGAGAACTGACAGTAAGTCCGTGTGTCTTTTCAGGTGAAGGCTTGGGATGACGACGGTTCCTCCCCGAACAACCTGGTGGTGTACCGCATCCAAGAAGGCGCCGAGGACAAATTCGTGATGGACGCTGAAACAGGAGTCGTTAGCGTCGCCCACGGAGCGAATCTCGATCCGGATCGCACGGATCCCAAGACGACTCGATACACCTTGCGAGTGATCGCTCTGGACGGAGGCATCGGGGAAGAACAGCTCCAAGCGATGGCGCTCGTCAATATATCGATCATCGACGTGAACAACAAACCGCCGATATTCCTCGACCCCGGAGTCCTGCGAGTGAAGGAAAACACCCAAGTGGGACAGTACATTCATAAGATCGAAGCCGTCGACCCAGATGACAAACCCATCCTGAGATATCGATTGGATCCGAGTGCGTCTGAAGCCAGGAGTGAAGAAGGGACTCTTATTAAGATTTCTGAATATGATTTCATGAGTATGTTTGAATTGGATCCAATCAGTGGTTATCTCAGAGTGATCAAAATCTTGGATAGGGAGAGGGTCGAAACGATACGGCTTGGGCTTGTAGTTGAGGATCTTGCTGCTGCCAAAGGACGTCAAACTTCAATAGGTAGGTTTTTTAGTTTTACATTTGGTTTTGTACTTTTTTGTTTTACGTCATACAAATAACTAGATACCTTCAGATTTTAAAAACTGTGAATAACTCGATGAGTTTTGAATTAATGCTTTAGTAACACCAAAATTTAATATATTGTGAGCGTTAGAGAAAATGTATCTTCTGTCGTGATTCATTTTCAACACTCTTTTTCAATTGAGGACTTGGTGGGGGACACTCCACAATCTCGAAATTGTGGAGGTTCTTCCCNATATATATATATATATATATATATATATATATATATATACATAAAATTCATGAAAAGACACGAGACGTACTTGCACTGAGTGATAGGTACAAAACTATAAGTATCAATCGGAAAGTAAGGTTTTTTGCAAAAAGTGAGTTCAAACCACGTGTTCAGGGTATTTGAAAAATAATGTATTATGGAACTTATGGATATAACGACCTGAAGTCGTAAAAATAACGGTACAATACTGGCTTCATATGCTGCTTACATTTCAGTTAAAGTTTGAGAAAAAGTTACACTGAACAGTATTGAATTACAGACGCAAATGAGATTCTAAAATACGTTTTTGAGTCAACTTAAAATCAAACGTTTCGGAGAGACGAATCCCAGTGCGCCGTCTTTTGAGTGGTGTTTCGTACCCTGGTGTTCAAATGAACTCCCCACCACCAATAATTATTACAAGTCAGCGTCCATATTTTCGATGACGCCCATCTATTCCCACTCAGTCGTGAAGCTCCTTCCAGAAGTTCGAAGTAACATGTTCTAATAATTATGATAAAGAATCATAGTTTATTTGATCCGGAAGAAGAGTTCTCAAATACGGACGATTTCTTACGCTATCATGAACACGAGTGTCGTAGCCGGAGACGTTCATGAAAAGCAAAGCAAAACCCGAAGCCTTGAAATAAACCGTGTTCTGCCGTCGCACCATACAGGTGTAAACATTTTTCATATAGATTGATAGATTCAGTTGAGTGAAAATAGTGCAGTTCAAAAAATTAATTTTAATTAAAAGAAGATGAACACATTAATTTTAACTGAATCAGAAAATTGGAATCAATGGGCAAAATTTTAATCTCAATGTACTTTTGATTGAAAATTCAATGAGTTGCATGAAACACATTTAATTCCTGTGTCGGAATCATTGTCAGTATAAATTAAACGATTCTAACGAATTAACTCTGATTTCAGCGGTTTTAACTATTATTGTCGATGATGAAAACGATAACAATCCGAAATTTCGAAGACCCTTCTATAGAAGATCCATAACCGAAAATAGTAAAAATGGAATTACTATTATCAATGTCGTAGCTGACGATGCGGATAAGAACCGCACAATCACATATTCTCTTGAAGGTAAGATTTATTGTTTAAACGGAATTCTATTCCCGTGCACACCGATCTAAATATCCGTGTTTCTCCGTTTCAGGTCCCAGGAAGTCTACAGAATTGGTCCATTTGGACGAAGATACTGGAGAGGTTGTGGTTGCTCGTAAAATTGACAGAGAAGTGACACCTTGGTTGAATTTCACTGTTCGGGCCACCGACTCCGGAGCGCCGCCTCGCTCCACTTTGGTCGATGTTTTCATTCAAGTTTTAGATGAAAATGATAACAATCCCTATTTCGTAGGAGACATAAACAATATAACAGTGAGAGAAGACGCTCCAATAGGTTGGTATATTCCGAATCTCTGGTAAAAATTGCCATTGTGTGGCCATCTTTTAACGCCAAATGGCGTTCATTTCAAGTGGCCACCAATGACCGGGCCATTAATGACCATTCATTTTATATGACCACCAATGGCGATAACAGGTGGCCATATCTATGGTCATTTTTACTAGATATTACAGTTCACTAGCCGAGTATCCTGCTGCTTTGTTCGTGTGAAATTTTTGATTTTTGTACTACTATTTTTTCTAAATCATCAATGATATATGTAAGATAAATTCTCATCTAGTATCGAAAAAAATCGCTCAAAGGTGATTTTGGACTTACTCTGGAGAACGCATGTGTCAAATGCAGACGCTCTAAGGTTTTTGGTTTCGTCGCCCCTAGCTGTTACCCAAAAACGTTTAAGAATTACAGAAAATTCAATATCGAATGAAAAAATTGTCCGGAGGTCCACACGTCCTGGAGATCACGTATCCCGAATTTCGAATCATTGGGTGTCGAAGTCTCTGCGTTAGGCGAAAAAATAATATATTTAACATATAATTTATGGCCGAATTCCCAGAAATGAACATGCTCGAGGCCGCTCGGGGAAATGCATGTGCCGAATTTTAAAGATTTTTGACTTTTGCGTGGTTTCTGCGCTTCGCATCACGAGGAATCACTTAAAAATTCAATTTGAAAAATCTAAGTCAGTTGTCGAAAAACTCGCCAGATGGTCTTCTCAGATCCCTCCCCGTAGAATGCGTGTGCCTACAGTGCTCGCAGCGAAAGAAAGAAAGGGAATGAGCGAGGAGGAGTCTAAAGACCACGTGAAAGTCGAGGATTCAATGTCAGTATTGCCCGCGTGTCCGCCGACTCTGGGTTTAGACACGCGGGTGTTTTACTCTTATCAGCAGAATCTTTGTGTGTTTACGTTCGGATGCTGCCGCCTACATTCGTATAACCGACTACAACTGATATGCCAACTGTGACGGACAAGGTCTCGATCCTCTAACCTTTGGAGGAAAGGACACTGCAGTTAACTTTTACACGTTATGTGCCTCTGTGTACGTGTCGTGGCAAGTAGTCTGACTTTCGCTCCATTGGTTTCATCTCGTCACTTTTCTTTTGCTGCGAGGACTGTCATTTCGAAGTTCTTAGCTTATAGCCCCATCCTGGCCCGGGTTTTTCTCCGTTTTTCCTTCGGGTAGAGGCGGATTTCTTATACAGGTTCTCTCGGTTTTGTCTAGGGGCGTGTTTATTGTAACAATAAATCGCGAATTTAGTGTTATTTCAATTCTTATGATTTTTAAACACTATACTCAAAATAATCGATAGTTCGATAATAGTTTGTACATGTAAATTTTTTGCGTTAATTCACAAACATATTGACATTCTATTATAATTATAACTCGTAGCTAACTTTTTGTATTATCTAGGAATTTTTACTGAAATTTTTGAATCCGCCTCTGCCTTAGGGCCCTTGAACGGAATTGATGGGATGGTCCCTTGCTTGCTTCCGGAGAGTAAATTAGTTTATTGTCCTCCACGTGGTCATACGCCGTTTGTACTGTTTTTTGACAATAAATGTATTTATTTATGTATTTATTATTATGCGCCTCTGCGTTACGCGGCGGACTTACAGACGCCGAGACATACAAACCAAAGTTTGGGTGGATTAGAGATGTAAAGTGATGAGGATTTCTCGTTTTATTTGTGCTTCAGTTGTAATTGCTATTTTATTTGATTGTAGGTACGGAGGTAGCTCTCATAGAAGCTAATGATCCCGACGCTGGAGATTTTGGAAAGATAACATTTCTTTTGGATCGTATGTCATCTCAGGTGAGATAATTTCTTCTCTTATGGCACTTGTTGAGTCGAAGTGCTTTATTTGATACTTTTGCTCTCAAAATATTACTGAAAATGTTTCGGTTCGGTTGCTCATTTGCGTAAGTGCCCGGTCCCAAGGAGGAGTTTCTTCATTGGGACTGTTAAGGTAACTCACCTTAAAGCTATCTTTAGTATATTTTATCATGTACTTTTAGAGAATTGGAAATTTAGTACCTATTAATTGTGAACATACAATGTTTCGAGGCTTCCCTGATGAAAATGAAGTGATCCCTAAGGAGTATTCTCAGTATTCTTCAACTGCAAAAGTAATACCCTAATACCCTCGATCAGCGCCTGTCCAACTAGCGGCCCGCGAACCTTTTCTACAGTTCATGAGTTCTACATTTCATATCAAATTTTTCATTAAATGGGGGAGGGACACAATTTAGTATGTAAGTCTACGCTCTCAGTTAATGTTTGATGTGAAATGTCCGGTGGAAGAAAATATAAAATTGTATTCGGAATTACCCCGTCATACGTTACTGTACGAAATCATTTTAGTATAACACTAAATATTAAAAATACGTTTTAAATAAATAAATAAATATGTTTTATTCGTCAAGTAACATTTTCCACTGTCAACATTTGCCTAACCCCATCCAGGCCCTCTCGATCGAAAGTGTATAGATAATGACCCGCGGGTTAAGATATTTGGGTATTTGGACAGCGCTGCCCTACTTGTCTTACTTGGAACTGCGAAGAATAGATATTCGTAAACCTAAACAAGACCAGCTATAAAAGTTTGTTGTATGGGAAAATTTCACGAAAAAAAGATAATTTAACTTGGGAAACGTTTTTAATAAATAAATTGAATTTCTCTTTTTTTGTACGTTGTATAAAAAATTACTTCAAATACTTACCTATATTTCCTATGTATCATTTTGAAGCCTAGAACATATTTTTTCATACATCGTTTAGCTACGTTTTTCTTTACCGCTATAGCCTTAATTTTAACATTACCTAATACATTAGTTCTGTCACTATGATTTACCATTTGTGAACCCAAGAACAAGGGGTTAAGTATTTCTTTTTCCAAAATAAAATTCAATATGTTTATCGTGAAAAATCATTCCTTTCAGGGCAAATTCCAAATTAATGCAGAGACTGGAGTTTTGACAGTGGCAGATGGATTAAATCGAGAAGAACAAAGCACATATCTTTTAATAATTGAAGCTTGGGATAATTATCAGTTTGGATATGCTACTGGAGAAAGCAGGAATGCTTTTAAACAGATTGGGTATGTATCATTTTGGATTCTTTTAAAGATCCATGTGTTGATTTTTATTATAGTTGAACAACAAATTGCATGAAAACACTTGTGAATATTTTAATTGCAGAGTAAACATAGTGGATGTAAATGATGAAACACCAGTTTTTGAAATAATTTTTGGATGTGTAACAATCACAGAATTTCATCCAATTCGTGAAGTTGTTACTATAGTTAAAGCAAGTGATGCTGATGATCCCAATACTCCAAATGGCAGGATTAGATTTTCATTTTCTGCTGGAAATGATCAAGGTTCGTGCATTTTCCTATAATCAAAGTTTGTGCATTTTCATTTAAGAGGGAACAAACCGATGTTCATGTAAGTGCAAAGAACAAGTGTTTGTTGATAAATATGTGTCTGTACTGCAGTTTGACTCTGTTTTGTACATTATCTTTGTGACCTCATCCTGACATAATTTCTATGATTCTTCGAGTATTTTAGATTGAATTTATGGGATGGTCTTTGTTGAAGAATTTAAAATAGCTTAATTTCCTCTCAATAATTCAATGCAGTATTAACTTGTCTTTTTTACCTCTTTTCCTTAATTTATCCAATGCATAGCAGAAATAATACCACCCACAAAATATTTATTTTCATACTATGCATATAACATTTTTGAAACAGGATTGTTCAAGATAGAAAATCTGGACTATACAACAGCAAGAATTGTGACACTCAAGTCTTTGAAAGCACTCTACGGCAATTATACATTAACTGTACAAGCTCAAGACTTGGGTACTCCTCAAAATACAGCCACTATGGATGTTGATATTTGTGTGACTGATTTTAATGACAATGCTCCTAGATTTGTTAACCCAACTCACAACATCACCATTAGAGTGCCAGAGGTATTTATGCATGTCTTCTATCTAATAACTAAATTTTAAAAGAGAGAAAATATATAAAAATGTAAAAGGAAATTTAAAAAAGTATAGGCCTGTCTAGTTGAAAGCAATGCAATAAATATTGCATATCTTTTTGATTGTCATCATATATTGTGATCAGACATATACAGCATTTGAATATCTAATAAAATCTAAATATAAAGAATTATAATGTTTTTTTCTTTTTTGTATTTCTTTACATAACGTCTGTTACAGGAAATGCAACTAAAAAGGGGTAGGGGAACTTACAACTTTGTAAATCACATTGATAAATAAATAAATTTTATTGTCAAAAAAGCAGTTGCAAACTGTGTATGGCCATGTGTTGGGGACAATAAACTTAAATTACTCTCTGGAAAGTTAGAGNAGTGCAAAGTAGAACTTCAAAATGAGTTTTTACCTAGTTTATCCCTAATGTTTCTCATGAGAAGAATTTTCAAAAAAGGTTTTGCCTTCTAGAATGCAACTATTGGTAGTACCATTATTGAGGTGAAAGCTGTGGATGAAGATATAGGTCCAAACGGTGCAGTAAGATATCGACTGAAGCCTGATTCTACAGCAGGATGGAAAACTTTTAGTATTAATGATAAAACTGGTGTGGTAATTCTGAAAGAGCCATTGGACAGAGAAAGACAAAAAATTTATCAGGTGATATATATTTCATTCTTTCAATTTTTATGCTTCATATTGTGCATTTCCTTAATCATTGTTTTCTGATTTCCAGTTAAGAGTGGAGTCTTATGATTTGGGAATTCCAACAGCTTTGTCATCGGATTTGGAATTAACCATTTATGTCAGAAATGTGAATGATTATGAACCACAATTTTTGGTGAAAGAATATTTTGTGAATTTTACAGGTTAGTGGTATTATGAACATTTATAATAAATTATGGTTTTGGTGGTATACTTTTAAAGTCAATAAATTGTATAAACATGTATGAAATTACGTATACAACATGTTTCATTGGATTCTTTGTGTTTGAAATCTTGTACGTGTCTAATATAACCTACTTTCCGTCCGAACGGAAATTTTGCACTCAATATGGTTCCAATAACAATACAAAAACGTTATTACATGAAACGACCTTATTTTCACAGATCAATTAAATAAACAACGTTTTGATCCCCATTGTGGACCGTCATTAGGCAACTACTAATTGGCTAACTAGATGCCTGATGATGGCCCACAATCGGGGCGAAACGTTGTAAAGTTTCTTTAATTGATAATAAATCGAGTCTGCTAAAATAAGATGGTTTCATTCAAAAGTTATATTCAAGTTTTACAGACATAATAATATAAATACATTCTAATCGTTCTAAAATCAAAATAGAATACCATAAGCTGAATATCGTCGTTTTAAACCCAATACAAAGGATGACCTACACGGGAGGATAACCCTTTTCTTGACATAATCCTTGGTGGGTATCATATGAAAGGGGTTGACGAGTGGAATAAGTTAAGCCACGTGACGTCATTTTAATCTCAATATTGCGGACGCCCAATGATGGAATATTACCTAATGTACCATTCATCTACCCAGTGTTAAGGATATGTGCCGAAAAATGATTTGTATAACTTTCAACTCCCAAGTCAAGGTGAGCACGTGATAAGGGCGAATGGATTTTAAGATTGATAAAATATGTCACACCGCCAAGTAACATCAAGTTTACTGTAAAAAAATCGAGCGTTAGCAGATTTTGAAAGAATAGAAATTGTTGATAAAATGATGTCCCTAGAGAGAAATAATAATAAAAGTTACTGGGCATGAACCTGAAAAGAATTTTTTTTTTTCAAAAACAATGATTTTCTTTTTGTATTATATTGCTCTAAAAGGAATAAATTTTATCATTTGTGTTAGTTGGTGGGGGGGGGGAGGAAGGGGGCTTTACGGTTTGTCGACATCGAGGTCATTAGAGCCCTAAAATTCTGTACAGGTAGGGAAAATGCAGTTACGCACTAAGGAGAGCCAACATGACTCTCACCGCGTGTGGGACTCGCCGAATGACTCAACCAAACCCACTAAAAACCCTTCTGAATTACAATATATCAAAACATACATCAAAACATTGAGGACAAAAAATGAGGGGGGACAAAATATGAGGAAAATGAAAGATATCCTAGCTCTAATAGCGTCGGGATCGAATAGAACAAGAGGTGACCAAGGAAGGTCAGGAAAGAGAAAGTGGAACTCAGCTTGGAACCCCGTGTTTGCCAAACGGATACTTACTAGATGTAAGTCCCCTGGGTCAGTGATTATAGATACTGGTCAGAATAATATGTAAATTTTCGTCTACAAATTTGTAAAAAATTACTTTTTACAAATCTAGAAAATTATTCTGCTTACAATCACTATTTTTGTTTTCCCGTTTTAAATTTTTAACAGATATTAAGTAAAAGCATTCGATTTGAGGGTAGATGAAAACAGTGTTGTGGAAAGGTGTTAATGTGCCCCAGACATTCATGTTATATTTAAGAATTTTCTAATGTATATTCTTAATTAATGATGAGAATTTAATCATAATTGATTAGAACATTCCTTATTTTTACAACTTAGTGATCATTAATCTTTATTTCTGTTCAATGAAATATTTCTTTATCTGGACATTCTGTCCACAACTGTGTTAAGATAATCTTAGGAGCCCATATGACTTCTTTTTGACAATATTTTATTCCATCTTTTAATTTCATCTCATGAATATTCTACATTGTATATTATTTGCAGAACACTCTGTGCCTGGTTTAGAAAGACGTCTCTTGATTGAAACTGTTGATAGAGATGAAGTTGACGAGTTAGACGATCCACCAACTCCTGTCTGTTATTACGTAGTGTTAGGGAACGAGGAGGAATTCTTTTCCTTGGATCCAGTGACTCATGAGCTGACTGTATGTATTTTTTTAATTTTAATTCTTTACATTGTGTCAGTCTTAGGGAAATACAAAATATGGTTCTTACTTTCAGGTTGCCAAAGAATTAGATAGAGAAGAGGGCGATTTACATGTTTTGGTTGTGAAAGCTACAGAGGATTGTTTGGAAATACCATCAAATATTAGTGAATTTGATTCAAAAGATGATACGTTACTGAAAATTGTGATTAATGTATTAGATATCAATGATAATTCTCCACACTTTATTAAGAAAGTATTTACGGGAGGTGTAAGTACTGATGCCGACTTTGGAACAGAGTTTATGCAAGTTAAGGTATGAATTATTTCTAAAGATCTATTTATTATTTCAAAGGTTTTGTAGTATTGTATCCAATCATTGGTTTTATGAAATTTTAGGTAGCTTAACTGTGTCTGTTCTATAATACATCCAGTTAATATTTAAATATTTTAAATTGTTTATTAATTAGTTGTTTTTTATTATTAACATGTTGCTCATTCTCCAATCGTCTTATAATGGATCTAAGCAAAGAATGAAAAGAAGGAAGGTCATAGCATTACTACACAACTTTATTTAAAAGTTATCAATCTCTTTATCATACCCATTTTTTTCATTTTAAATTGTTTTATCCTGTGCTATCTATTATAAACAAAATATAATGTTTACAAAATACCTTCATAATAAAAAGAAGAAGAGGAGGGTTTTCTGTGGTACTGTCATTAATTGGTTTGAAATTAATGCATGAAAGGACATCCTTTTGTTGTCAAGTATTTGAAAAAGATATTTGCAACAGTAAAGGTTTTTAACTTTACCAAATACTAATTTTAACTAATAAGTTCTCTTATTAAGCTCTAGATGCCTGGTGTCTTCTATTTTATGTAGTATACTTTTTATATTTGCAATTACTTATCAACAATGGGGGGGGGGGGAGAAATTAATTTATTTTTGTGTCTTAGTTTAAAACTTCATAACAAGGATTCCTTATGTCATTATTGCAATTTCATTCTTCCGTTAGCCTATAGTAGTGTGATAATTTATTGACTATTTATTGTGATGTATATTTTGTTTAAGAAAGTGATTATTATTCCCATAGCAAAAAGTGAATAAATAAAATTATACAAAAATATAACAAACTTATTGCCACTTTACACAAGTATGCAAGTGTTTTCTTCACATTTATCCATAATGTGACAATGATTGAGAAAGAGTTATGCCCCTTTTTAAAGCCCTTACCTGCCCACACTTACACATTAGGACAAATGTCTTATAAAATCTGTATTTCAGGCAACAGATGCTGATTTGGGAAAAAATGCTGTGGTGAAGTATTATCAAATCGGCCGAATACAAAAAACATTGACTGAGGGATTGGAAAATGTACAGAAGCCTCCATTTCTTGTCGATGAAAATTCAGGTGGAGTTACTCTTAACTTTGACCCCCAAAAGGGAATGAAAGGCTATTTTGACTTTATGGTGAGAGCAAATCAATAAATACATGAGGTTGTTTCTTTAAAATCAGAATATTTTCCACTGAATCTTAATTTTTTTGAATAGGTTTTGGCAAATGATAGTGCTGGATTACAAGATATGGCGCGAGTTTATATTTACTTGCTGCGTGAGGACCAAAGAGTAAAATTTGTTTTGCGGCAGACACCAGCTGAGATAAGAGAAAAAATAGATAATCTCAGAGAGTATGTAAAAATAAATTTGCATTTATACCTTAATTGACATGAATTTTAATGGTTCCTTCCTTGATTTTTATTCCGTATTGTTACTTTGCAAGAATAATTTATAACCCTTTGAATCATTTCTCTCCTGAACCTCCATTTTCCACCTTTTTTCCTAGGACTTTTGATTGAAGTTATAAGATTCTTTTTTACTTGGAGTAAAGACTCTGCTCCATTTATTTGCATACTGTTTCTATTTTTTTTTTTTTTAATATAATCTTGATTTGGACTTTATTGTTAATAAATCATTTTCGTGTCTTTCAGGATACTAAGCAATGTCACTGGAGCAATCGTGAATGTTGATGAATTCAAAGTTCATGAAAACCATGATGGTTCTGTTGATAAGACAAAAACAGATCTCTACATCCATCTGGTGAACAGGGATGATAATTCAATTATGGAAGTATCAGATGTTTTACGTTTAGTGGACGAAAATATAGAACACTTAGATCCTCTATTCAAGGTATCTATTTGAATGTTATTTTTAAATAATGCAAGGTGACTAGATGCCCCAATTTTTTAAACATTTTTTTTGTCACCTCTGAATATAGAAGTTTTATTTATAAATTTGAAAGATTAAATAGTTTCTACATATCCATTTGATCATGAATGATGTATTCTAAATTTGTGTGCCGAGAAGTTTTTTTCATACCATGAATTTTTTTAATGTACCCTTAGAATCTTTTTTGTCTCTTATTGACAGAAACTGCTGAACACTACTGAAAGCCAGTAACAATAATCTGAATTCTCAATTTTCAAAATAATTGAAGATAGATTGTTAGGTTTCTTAAATTAATAATTATATAAAATTATCAATTATATATATTATTTTTTTGAGAAAATACTACACAATAGTATTGTTGAATTTACATAATTTCAATAAGTTGTGAACTAAATTATGTTACCCTGTGAAATGGAAAACTTATAAGGAACTCAATCAAGGAAATTTTCAGGAAGGGTTAAAGGGAACTGGAGGGAAAAATATATTCTTTGTTGTTCACATAATTATTATTAATGCTTACTCGTGTCTAATTTTATTATAATCGATAGTATTTATTTAATGAAATGATACAGATATCTAATTATGTTTAACATGGGCATATTGAGGATTAATCTCCCAGTCCCCTGAAATTAAAAGAAAATTGACCTATTTAGTGTTTTTCCAAATATTTGTTTGCATATTCACACACACTGTACATATGTATATTTATGTACATATATAATGCACCCCCCAATATATATGCACATATATATGTGTATACCATATGTGTGTTATCCCCCTCGAAATAAAATCCTCGATACCCTCTGATGTTTAATAAATATTTATAATTTTCCAACAATTCTTTGGTGGTTCTGAAATTTTAGAAGAGATGTGCTGATAACCATTAATCAATCCAATTTGATTTCACAAATAGTTTTTTGTAACTTACAGGAATTCAACGTCCTGGACACACAACCAGCTGAAGCTCTAATCTTGGAGAGCGATTCAGATAATCTGGTAATGATCTGGTTGGTGGGAACTACAATATTTCTTGGTCTCTTGTTGATACTAGTCTTATCCATCTGCATCTCTCAAAGAGCAAGATACAAAAGGAAGCTCAAAGCGGCTACTGTGGCAGCATTCGGTAAGTATATTACTGGATTATTTTACATTACATATATTATGCATGGTTAGGAATAATATTGAATATTCACCTTTAACACATTAGGACCTGTCCCACTATTTGAACATGAGGACAAGCCCTACGGCAATTCGTGGGAAATAGTGTCGCTGAATATGTTCTCTAAAAATATTTTATTTGCATTTATTAACTTGAAAAAATATGCTATATTTCAGGTTCCAATGAGTCAGGGTTGAATCGTGTGACTGGAGGTCAAGTACCGAACACAAATATGCATAGCACAGAAGGCTCTAATCCAATGTGGATGCGAGCATATGAAAATGAATGGTACAAGGAAGATGAATCTGTCAGGTAAATTATTCATGTGATTTGTTCAATATCTACTTTGTGCAGTATTGTTACATTCGCACTTTTTGCAAGGCTGCCTATGACTATATGATTTATGAAAAATAATTTTAATATTTTGAAGTGAAGAGCATAGTCAACCATTTAAATTGATAATTAAAACATTCTTTCCTTTAGTTTGAATACTATCCATTTTTTGTCTGGCACTATTGCTCGATGCAATTAAGAGCTTAGTGATTTAACTTTATTAGAGGGTTTATTATTAGGAAGAAGAGGAGAGAACAAAATGGTACATTAATATTTCTGTTATAACTTCTTGAATGTTAATTACTGGCAGATTTTAATAGGCAACTTTGTATTTGTCTTGTGTACCTGTATAAGAGCAAAGATTATTTGAGCAGAATCTTTCAAGAGTAAGGAGTTATTTTTTATTCTTGCAGTATCTGATCTCTGCAAGATTGGTCTTCCCATGAAATTGTTAAAACAAAGGTTCAGGTCGTTGAATTGACAATATTTATAAAATTTTATATCTTCCTAAATATAATTTTAGCACATCGGAACGCGATTCCTTGGATGAAAATGCTGTTAGTAATGAAGAAGGACGAACAAGTTCGGAAGGTAATAAACCATTCAGTCTATATGACAACAACACGATGAACAATGTGTCCAATGTGTCACCTGAAGGCACCAATGTAAAAGAGCGTAATGATTTGAACCGAAATGGAGTTTACCATGAAAATTTGTATCAACATCTTGATAAAATCAGTAACCCACTTCTCGCCAAAAAACTTGAAACAACTGAATTATGAGTGAAGGACATTTTATAAATCTATACAACATGAATAATAAAAATTTCTTACAAATTTTGTATTCATATTCAGAATTTGTATGCAATTATAGACTTCAAATGATAAGCATTGTAATAACCCAGTGTAATAGAGAAGCAAACATTTTGAAAAATGAAGCATAGCATTATGGAACCAAAGAGTAGTTTTAAATTAGAAATGTTTCTTTTCTAAACAGATTCAAATATGGTATATCAAGATAATCCACTTTTGGAAAAAATTATCTTAGAGGTAATGTTTCTTTTATGTGAAACATTTTTATACAGTAAATGCTGCAAGAGAGAATATTTTAATTTTGTGCATTTTATTCTGGAGTATTGTCATTGATTAAAAGTGAAAGATATGGATTGAAATTATTCACACAATTCCATATTTGGCTGTTCCATCAGTTGACATGATTTTCATATATTATTGGACATAGTCTTTTCAAATTTAAAATATTGTATGGAGATTTAAAAATTGCTAGGATTGGAATGTTTTTTGCATGCAGGAAGAGAATAAAAGAATTCACATTACAACACCATTACAATGTTGTTGCTTGGTTGTACTACTAACAAGATTTCTCAAAAACCTTTAATTTACTCGTTAATCATTTTGAGATTGTAATACTACATTCCAATAGGTAATAAAATAAAGTGATTGTTTTATTCTGAGTGAATTTATCATTGAACAAGTTGCTCCAGGAAAATGCTATTTTAACAATTCTTTAGTGATTCATAAAAATGCAAGAGGTTATAAAAAATAACCATGACTCAGTGATATAAATAATTTATTGCAAAACAATGTGAATTAAATATCTTCAGTTGGAATGAAAACTTTAGAAAGATAAAAAAAATTCTTCACGTTGAAAACTAGAGAAGAAGGAAACCATTTTGTAGAGTTACATTAAATGTACTTCCTTTTCTTGCAATTAAGTATTTAAATATTATCTTCGTAAGAGGAATGTTAACCACATAATTATTTGTCATCATTTTGAAAGGAAATGTATTTGATAAATATTGTGGTAAACAGAAAAAACTGAAGTTTAGTTTCCATTGAAATGATTTTCTTAATTATTGGTTTCTCATATGTTTCCTTGTATATTGTCTGTGTGTTTGTTGAATGAATTGTAATATGTGTGAGTTTCCTTATATATGTGCATTAGTGATCGTTGAAAGAAGTGGACTCAATTGATACATCGAAAACTGTACACTTAGTCAATATTTTTACAAATGAAGATTTTATAGAATAAATTAATTTAATATTTTACACCAAATGAACTGTTTTATTTCCAATACCCAAGAAAAATTATTTTATGCTTGAATATTCTGAAAAAAAATCATGGTAAGATGTATGTTATAGTTTAGACTCCATTTGGGAGAGAAATGGCCATACTGATGGAGTTTCAAACCACAAATAAATGATAAAATTTCATAATAACCTTTATTGTCAAAACAGTTACAAACTGCTTATGACTACGTGGATGACAATAAACTAATTTACTCTTCGGAAGCAAGCAAGGGACCATCCCATCAATTCCAATCAAGGGCCCTAAGGCAGAGCTGGATTTAACATTTCAACATGCTCCTAACAATTTAAAAAAATAGTTCGATGTGTGTTATAGTATTAACAAATACCAACAAATATTGTATTTAATAAATCATAGAAAAGTCATTTCACAAATACGTATTATTATCCAGCTTTAAATCATTAGGAAAGTATTGCTGATAATTCGTTACTATTAAATAACACTAAATTCGCTAATAATTATATCAATTGATGCTGTCTCTAGGCAAGAGTCTAGAGAACCTGTATAAGAAATCCGTCTCTACCCAAAGGAAAACCGGAGAAAAAACCCGAGCCAAGATGGGACTACAGAATTAATGTACATGTACAATCTATTGAAAAGCAAAACTGGAATTTTGCGAAGTTTATTTCACTTTATGACCTAAAAGGATTTTCCCATGGAGAGATTTGTGATAAACATGAAATATGATGATGTGGTTGAGAAAATGTTGATTGGAAAAATGCAAATTTCAATTGTTCCCATAGGGGAGTTTTTGGTTTTCTGGATCATTCCTACTACTCTGGAACACGCACACGTTGATTAAAGATCAATGATAGATATTTCCAAATCTTTTATTCATATAGTAAATTTACACATCTCGGATAAATAACTCGAGTGGTAGATTCGGTTTTCATTAACTAACATCTTCAAGGGTGGGAAGGTGATAGACAATGTCAAGAGCGCTTAGTAATAACTGCGAAGAGACATGCATTTGATCGTTTGTTGCTGTCAGAGTGAGTATATTAAGAGTGTGGCCGATCAACGAATGCCGCCATTTTTCTGTCAAATTGACACGGTATTCAAATATACATCTGAAGTCTCTCTCTTGAAAAATATTAATTAATGATGTATAGTTTGATTTGAAAATACATACAAAAGTATTTCGACACAGGTTTATTGAAATATATTTAGAAATTCATATGAATTTAATTGCATTCACCCCAACTCGACGGAAAAATGGCGGATACCTGGACACGCATCGGTAACACTTCCTCTAGACGCGCATCTCGTGGGTGTGGCATCATTGTTCCGCACCAGATGATGCTCATCGTGGATGAGCTGCACGTCTTAATTTGTAACAAGTCCCACTGAAACATAGAATGCGAGTGCCATGTCCACCGGAAACCGGCGACTTAGGCACACATTAGCGGGGAAACGTGGAAGGTAGGAATGAGGTAATGATAAAAGGATAAAATGGTGGGAGTTATGTTGTGTTTATTGATGGAAAGATGATATTGAGGTGAAAGGATGAAATTGAAAAAGAGATAGTTAGAGGTAGAATGAGGGGATGGGGAGTTGAAGTATGTTGGAAGGATACCGACGGTGAGCACGGGGGTTGACTCTGCGAAACAGATGCCGAGAGTACTTATGGAACATGTTGTTGGGGGTGGGGTCGTGGAATGCCTTCCGGATATGTTTCCGGGCACGAAGGAAGATGAATTTAGTTATGGGTTCTAAATTGGAAATTCGACGAAGATAAGAATTGGGGGTGCCCAGGGGCGGTTTAACAGCCATCCGCAGGAACCGGTTTTCAAGAATGTGAAAACGACGATGAATTTTATTTGGAAGGGTAGCCCAAGTTTCACAGGCATAGAGTGCCAGGCTACGGACACATGTTTTGTAGAGTAAAAGTTTAATTTTTAGCCGGATCCTGCGATTACAGAAAATTGGAGAGAGGCGGGCAAGAGTGCTGTTCATTTTCTGAAAGAGAGACTTTCCCTGATCTTCCCAGCGAAGCTTCCTGTCCATCGTGATCCCAAGGTACTTGACACTTGTGGACCAGTCCACAGTGGTGTCCTTGACCTTGAGCGACGGCATGATATGAAAGGGTATGCTGGAGAGGTAGCGGAAAGTGAAGATAATTGCCTGGCACTTGGAGGGGTTCAAGGTGAGCCCATTAGAAGAGCTCCAAGTGTCCAGGCGGGAGGTAGCTGTTTGAAGATTAGTGATAGCAGAAGGAAGATTGTAGGTACGTGCCGCATAAGCAATGTCATCGGCAAAAAGAAATTCAGAAACATGCCCAGGTACCGGAAGATCATGAAGAAACAGAGAAAAGAGTGGGAGCCCAGACAATACCCTGGGGGACCCCAGCGCAGATGGGGCGGATTGTCGATAATGATCGATGGTAGCGTACCTGGAAGGATCGTCCGGAGAGGTAACTGCGCAGGAGGTGATGAAAAACGGGAGGAACTAAGGAAGAGGCTTTGCGAAGGAGAAGGTCGTGGTGGATAGTGTCGAAGACAAAGGAGAAATCGAAGAATATAGCAGGAATGGCAATTTGTCGAGATAGGATGGGAGCTAATTCATGAGTCAGGCGCAGAGTCTGCAAAGCTGCAGACTTGTTACGCCTGAAACCGAACTGGGTGGGACGAATGGCATGTGTGGAGTCTAGGTACGGGGTAAGTTTGGCAAGGATAAGGCGCTCGAAAAGTTTGCCAAGAAGCGAGAACTAGACGCGCAGTGGTTGCTGTTAGTCGGCAGCGCTAGATGAAGTCACGTGATTCATTGGGGTGGAGCTGGTGTGCATCGCCAGTGTTGCCAACTCCGGCCACGGTAAATACAAACCGTGATAATTCTAGTAACCGTGATTCCGGCAATATTTCCTTAGTCCAGGATTTTTTGGTAGTTGTCTAGGAACAATATTTCCATAAAAGCGAAAAAATGTAAAATAGATTTTGTTCGATATTCTACTTCAATAATAAAGTCTGCATTCCCATCTGCAACGGGGCAAGAGAACATGGTGCAATTGTTGTATTGTCAGTAAGCGGGGGGAGTATCCTCGCAAAGAATCCGATATACATATTACACCAACCACCTCAAAGATCTAAGTGATTTATTGATTTTAAACGATATGTATGTATGTCGCATCTTTCTGTAAGGAATGACCTAAATGTCACATACACCATTTCTAATTAGGCTGAAGAAAGTGGTTGCACGCCTATACAAATTAATATTATTGGGAATCAGTGGTGGCATCTATAATTGAGTCGTGAGATTTTCGATAGAGACTCCGTGAGTGAAGACTCTCCAAGAATTCTGTGGTTTTACCCTTCGGTTTCTCCCACTTCCACGCTCCAGTGCAGAAATAGAAAGACTCTCCTGTCAACTCAACATAGTGAAATCAAAATTATAGACCACATTGCACAACTATTGAAGGATTATTTCTATGTTGAAATTCTTTAAAGGCGAGACCTGCATTCGTACGAACTCCCTGAAACAAAATGAGAACTGTCCCAGCAAATTTAGGATACCCTTGAGACACATCTTAGGCTCAGCTGTAGAAGATGGAGTTCCGGGATGTTAACGAGAACGGTCTTGTTTTTTTCTGATAACTATTCACTATGATTAAGCGTAAAAAACAGTATCCATTCTCAGATTTTGGATACCGCAGTTTTGTATAAATGTATTTTACGACTTTCTGATTATTTTTGGGTAGATTTTTAGTGACTTAATAGAAATGTGAGTTGGCAACACCTTCTATGAAAATATCCGGAGCCCCTATGTCGGGTCTCAGACGAGTATCAATTCGTATTGAGTTGACTTGAGCAGTTGAGTTGAATTAATGTCCAAATCATCAATCGTGTGAATCATCCATGTAACAAATGTAAGTTAAATGTTATAAACATTCTTTGTTATTTCTTGCAATTATTTTAGTAGCTTGCTTCAATGCTTTAATAAATTGAGATTTATTACAGGAATTATTATAAGATATTCTGCAGTTAATGTAATGGAAGTATGGAAGACATTTTTTTTACTTAACCGCCTCAGGCGGTTTATTTTCGCAGCAAATGCCTTTTATGTTTACAAAATACGTCACTAAACGTTAGCTCGGTTCCTTTAGTATTTTTAGAATATGAGATATAAATTTTAAAAGCGTGAGGCGTCAAACTCATAAGTACTAATACTACTTTAAATTTTCTGAAAAAAAAACCCTGAAAGCTTTTAAAATATCTAAGATAACCTATTAAGTACTTGTATCTATGACTATGGCTATTTTTCACATTAAATAGACTTCATTAAGACGTATTTCCTTACGAATGCCCATTGCCCCCCCTCCTCAGAAACATCTTATTTAGAATTATTGTAAAACACTTGACATGAAAACTCCAATAATTTGTAAGTAAAACGCGTAGATTTGGGCTACAGTTCATCATTATGTGTAAAGGAGCCAAAGTCATATCGCAACAAGTGCATAAGGGGCCAATGAATCTAAGAATCTACCCACTTTGTTGTAGAGTTCTTTCAGCTATTAAATGTTCATTTGGAACAGACGTCATCCTCCATAATATATTTGAATGAAGAGAAAACCCACAAAAATTATTATTCATGTCGTTTTTAGTACTCTATTATATTAAGTGAGTACTATGGATGTTTGGAAGCAGTATTTACTAAATAAAATGGAACAGACTTCGATTTCCTAGAGCGAGTGAATGCTCCACTATCATTAGATTTCCTTCACATTCTTCATTGGAAGCAATGATATGCTCCCAATCACAAGTAATGCAAGTTTAAATAAAATAAAAAAATCCAGTGAAAAAATAGGTCCGTTACTACATTTCAACAGTTTTGAAATTGATACTTTGTCTTTCATCAAATTCACTTTATCTTTTATATTTTAGAATAGTAAGCTAGTAAGGAAAAGCTATGGTTCAATGAAATATAAGTGAGATGATTCAAGTAAAAATAATACTTTTTTAGGGAATGAATGTCTAATTTTTTTACCTCCATGTGCACAATTGGGACATCCTTGGATGAGGGAGCATGGTACCCACAAAAAGTATTCTCAACAGGCAACCCATGTATGCTCCAATTATATACATGGACTAGGAAATAGTGATAAAGTCTCATGGCGTAAATTGTCGGTTTAGATTTTCTTTGTACTGTTTTCCAAAACAGAATTGATCTGCAGTAGTTCAACGTAGTACGTCATGTAAGGGACCCAGAATGAAATGTTAATCACATATGAAAGAAATACGTGGATCAATACTCATCGTTTACTCGCACAGCCTAAACATTTCCAATGAATCTGATAAGATCTTCAACTCACATCATATATTGATTCGAAATAAATCGTTTTTGTCTGTGTTTAAGAAAAGTCAAGTTGACGAATGTAAAACACCGCTCGAAGAATATAATGGCACCATGAAACGTATTTATTATAACTTCACACGAAATTCTCATTGACGTTACTACATCATAACCATAGTCGTTGTAAAGGGTTGCTTTGTATCAACAAAATATTGGACAGGAATTCGACTCGTTCTTATACGAAATCTTACTCCATACGATGCAGCGTTTCATTTTTCGTGGTTCCAAGGCGAAGTTCTGATAGATCATGTTAATGAGAATTGCTTTGTGTTGGGTCATAGTGACTGCGCTTGCAAGGTTTTCGTCTGCAGAGGTGTCCATCGATGTAATTGCGATACAGACTGCAAACAAAGGGATTGTTTCAGGGTGTGTTTACATAATTCCCCTTCCACCAGGTAAATAATAATTATTTCGATTCAGAAACCTGTTTTAAATAAAAAGAATTAAATACCCCATGAAATGAAACAAATTTCTGCGACTTCTTTGTAAACGATCAACTTGAGCTTAATCAGTACGATCTCTTCCTATATTTTATTTAGAACTTTTGAACTATTATTTAGAAACGTTTTTCTTTAAATTTTTTATACCTGGGTCACATCCGCTTCAGGAGATCCAGGTGGAGGTTGCGTACGGACTTGGGAGTCGAGGCGGGTGGTGCAGTGGATAGCACACCTGCGGCCAAAGCAGTAGGTCCCGGGTTCGAGTCTCGGTCCGTCGCAATTTTGACCTGTCTGTTGACGTTGCAAATACTCCTCCACGGGTGTTATTGTGAGTTAAAAATATCGAATGTTTATTTGAGATTTACCTTTGTATACCTATGTCCTATTTGTTTAATTGATAATACATATCCCATTCATATCATCCAAAGGTATTTGGGATTTCATAATTTTAGAGAACATAGTAAAATTATTTTGTTTATTACGTTTTTATACAAATTTAACGCAATTCTTAAATGAAACCAAAACTTAGAAGGCAAATCTCTCCCACTCTCTTAGCTTACGACAACAATATTCTCAATTAAAATTTATACACAACAGAAATTCCCAGGAAAATTGTTTATCATTTAACATATATCGTATGTGTAGAAAGACAGCACAATTGCAGTGTTCAGACAAGTTTCCTTGTCACACATTTATATGTGGGAGTTCTCTGAAGCCAAAGTTGGTGCTGCTGTTGGTTGTTACGTAGTATACTCGTATGTAAGTTCAGTTACCTCACGGTAGGTACTTCGCTGCCACCAGTTTGGTTGAATTCACACTAGACAATTTACACACAGTAATAACAAACTAGGTTTATTGTACTTTATTTACAGTTTGTAGCGATGAATCGCTATATGGCACATGCCACCCAAACTGACAGTCCCAAGGGTCGACTACCCTTCAATGGGCCACCGGTCTACCACCACCTACCCGCAGTCAGCAAGTGTCACTCTCCCAGTGAATTAGCATGAGTAAACAACGTCTCTGCTCTCGAAGCATGGACGCTTCGCTTATGTAGTTTCCGTTTGCCACTTCCACCCACACAAACATTATTAAGGATCCTGTCTCGAGGTTACAATTCTAAGACAATCTGTCTACGAGGTTTCATTTTTTACACCATGTCGACCGGAAACTATTTATTTCTACTTGTCAATTTTAACATGTACCTTTGGCTCACTGCACGTACTTAGAGCTCATAGTGTCTTGACATCCCCGTGGCGCCATAGAACTCGTTCAATGGTTGGTCTCCGAAATAGCGCTGGATAATGCAAGCTCCTTCGTCCTAAGGGCTGACCCCTAAGGCGCACTGACTGATGCTGCCCATTAACTACGGTACAGAGTGAATAAATGTTTGAGTAAATAAATGATGGGACAGGAAGCGGGAGGTAGAGGAGGTGCAATTTCAGTTGGCGGAGCTGACAAGGGTCCTACTATTAGCTTCTTGCGAACATAGTCTCACTGTCAGGTATTACTAAAAAGATCTCACTTTCCACGAGTCGTTGACCCGTCCACCCGAAGTCACATAAAACCAACAACTGCCTCGACATCTTTTCAATTGTCGCTGGAGCTACCTCTTAACGGCTACCTCTGGATTTAACGTAGGCGTTCATCGTCACACACGACAGCGCACGTGGACTGATAAGCTTTCCTGGAATTAAAGTCCCAACTTTCAGATTTTTTGCGGAGTACCGACCCTAGGTCACTGGTAGACATGTTTTTCACTTCAACCCGTTGAAACCTAATTACATTCAAGATCTTGTAAAGATTGGCAGTACTCTACACAGTATGCCCAAATTCTTTTCTTCCACTCTAAATTCTTTCCAATTCCCACACTGGCTAAATCCAAAGATGGCGCCACCAACAACTTAACATGAATTTTACAAGCATTATTACACTGCTTTTTTTCAAAATATTTAATTTTTAGAAACCAGAAATGTAGTGCGGATAAGAAACGGGGTCACATATAATTGGACAGCAAATCCACTCCTCCTCATAATTTAAGTGTTTCTGAGATTTCCTCTATTGCTTGATTTAAATACCTGGATGATCCCTAAATTGTTACCTTGGAGTGGAGTCCTCCTATTATTGTGATTTAATTTATATAAATATTATCATTTATGTATTTATTGGTGGTGGTCCGGCGAATGAGCAGGCCAAGTGGCTTGAGCCTCACAACATAACAAATCAGTTATTATTATTGTTTTTATTATTATTCATTGACTCGGATATATAAATTCGGTGCATAGTGAGTGAGGAGCTATTTCGGCATAACTCCTCCTGTGCTAATCTCGACACGGTTTGCAAACTTACATGTGCCTAAAAAATGAACGATTTTTGCGATTTCTTGTTTATTTCTTGTTGAATGTAGTCCTATTTTGTAAATATAATGTTTTAGATTCTTATTGACTAAACCATTTGCTGTGATAACTGGAGGAATGATATTTAGGAGAGAAGCATGTATATTGCTTTGTTCTCTATTGCAATAGAGGTACATTTAGGTATTTTTTTCTGATACAGCTTTTATATATTGTGGTCTGCTGGGCGGGTCATCAATAATGAATGCAAATGTTTTTTGTAAGTCATGAAGAACAATCTTAAGTTTGTTGGCTGTGATTGTTTTGCCAGTATGGATTGGGGTATCGTAAAACAGACTGTTTCTTTAGTTCTCCATTGTAGGAGGGGGTCTGTTTCGTAAACTGGACATTTTTGGGTTACTGGTGTATTGTCATTATATCACTATCAAACAATTTTAAATGCCAGTTGGTGGTCAATTTTCGTCCCGCAGAGTCTCCTTAAGAGTAACATATCGTCAAATGCCAAAGGAGATTCTGTTTCGATTTCATTCCTCCGATAGAGTCATTACACATGGTGGCGCGTGCGTCTGCGTTGGCGCGACGGCTTGCGCAGACAGGGACACCGTCCGGCGCTCTGACGCTGCCGACGCCGACGCCTCCTTGTCGTCGAGGGACGCCGCTCTTCGTCGTGTTGGGGGACTTCCGGCGTCGCGACGCCACCACACACGTGCTGCGACAGGTATTTTGTAATAAAGATCTTAGAGCTCGTTCAACGACAGTCGTAGATGTAGAGTTCTGCTTCGAGTGTCGTGAACTGGATGCGACAGGGATGTCAACGAGAGTAGTAGTGTCAAGGAAAACTGGTGTTCCTCCGCGTGCCCAGAGATTTGAATCGCGATAACAGGAACGGGTCCTCAAATTCCTCACCTGGCCTCTCTTGTGACCACGCTTCCACCGCTTTCTTTGCAATAAAACTCATGAGTTTGTGAAACTCAAAGAAAATTCCTGAAGAAGAAGAAGAAACATGTTCCAGTTTTGACTATATATATAATCAGTTCACACCCTTACAAAATCGTAACAGGAAAATGAAAATCATCATAAAGGAAGACAAAAAACAAAAGAACTATTATGATTTTTACAATTTTGTTGTTGATTACTTGGTATTAAAAAACAGTTACCAACTGTTTTGCACAAGTAAAGTAATGCACTATTCTGCGTTCATCACAAAGAAAGAAGTTCACTCGTTCTTTACTTTCCCTCACGACCTTTTCGGATCCTTGGTATTTTCTTTAATGTACAGCAAATTTATTCTCCCGGGAAACGCGAGGTTCGGCTAGGTAAATATAATATTCAAATAACAAATGAATGCTACACATGGAGCATTATTTTACAAAAGAAGGAGAGTTTCTTTGATGAAGGTTAGAGACCACTGATAATAAGGTAAGTTAGCTCCTTGCTTCGTCACAGAATCGTTTTCTCGTACTCCTGCCTCTTTGTATATAGTGTGTTTGCAAAATCATGGGACAAACTTTGAGGAATGGTAGATGTCACCAAAAGCAAACATTTTTGATCACACCATGTATTTCATGCATGCGCGCTACCGCATAGAATTGTCGAGCGAAGAGGTCATAATATGGAGTGCTATAATTATGGCGCTTCGCCCGTGACCCGGAGCGGCTACGAAGACCAGAAGTGGTCATAATATGGAGTGCTATAATCGGGGCGCCGCTACGGGAGAACAGCACGTATGCGCTCATGCCCGCCCAGCCGAGCACAGCCACGTCCTCCCCCACTGTTGATGTATCAACACTGAATACCTCCGACGCCACTACCACTGCTACTACTGCCGCCACCGCTGCTGCCGCTGCTCTCGAAGTGACAGGCACCGTGACCATGGCGGTGGTTGCTGCCACTGAAAAGGTTTGGGGGGTTTTGATGCCGCCTGCGTGGCTATCAGCGCGGACATTTGCTCGACGCGACCAATCACTTCAGGAACAAAAGTCGGTTCTGTCAGCTGTTAAACTCACAATTGCGCGGCTTCTTCTACCGCCGCCGCAACCACCACCAATAACAACAGCTTAGCTGTGGTTGACACATCAGTTACAGTCAGTCCTGAAAGCTGTGCCAACGCATCTACCTCCGCCGCCTCCGCAGCGACTACCATAAGCGCTACAGCTGCCGCTAGCTTGCTACCACAAGCAGTCACTACGATGTCAACTGCCATCTCGGTCGCCATCACGGAAGATGTGAAGTCAGTCGTTGCCGCCCTCACTGTGGCCAACCTCAAGACCTACGCCACTGCTGTGGCCATTGACACAGCTGCCGCCGCATCTAACTATGTTATACCTACTGCCATCGCGCCCGCTGCCACTGGATACCTCGCCATTGTCATTGTGCCCGCCGCCGCGTCCGCCGCCACTGCGTCCGCCTCCACTGCGTCCTCCGTCGCTGCGTTTTAAACTACCAGACCCGGAGCAACCCCACCTATTCGGATGGACATAGCGGTGCAGGTGGTACAGCCCAGGGTGAGACAGTGATTATGTCAAGTCTGCCAAGTGTCCTCGCATAGGAGAATGGCGACAGCTCAGCGACAATGACCGCGCTCGACGATTCTCAGCCCACGTCAGAGAGGATCACGGGCTGGATGTGGAGATGGCCTGCCTGAAGGGTGCAGGAAGCCAACTTATCCTCACTTCCGGAAGCGCGATCAATGTATCTGCTTGCGAGACGTGGAGGTGGTGGGACTTCCGATTTCCCTCCCATTCTCACAACTAGTGCACCCAGTAATCACGATTTCTGGTGAGTGGGTCCATATCCCGGTGAGCAATGCGGTCCGCAGCACGGAGGGGCACTGGATCCCGCCGATGCATGCTCCAGAAGTGATTATCTGTCCAGAGTGTCAGCGGCCAGTTACATCGAAAATGGCGGAGAAGCCGCGAGACGCGTTCATTCAGCACGTCAAGCTCACCACGCAATGGTGACAACAATCTGTCTTGGATGCTACTCCATACTGAAGGCGGTGAGAAAACATCATAGGCAGTGTGTTCATCTACAGAGCGTGAAGCCGGCGCCGTGTCCCGCACTACCACTTCCGGCGTTCTGCCGGGATGTAAACTTCGCTATCCATTTGTAGGAGAAATGCGGCTGCACTCCCGCCTCCACATGCGAATAGAAGCGAATCAGAGAGCTCAATATTATGACGCTCCAACGCCCCTCATACGTGAGACGAAGCGCGACCGCCTGCTACGCGTACTAGCACCGCCAGAACCACTGCCACAAGGAACCCACCGAAGCTGACCCAGCCGCAGCCGGCACGCCGTCCCCCTAAACTGATGGGCTCGCATCTACAACATAGTAAAGCTCCTCCGCCTCGCCCACTACAGTCGTAACGGGATATAGAGCCTCAGAGGCCGCTGCACCTACAATCACGGCAGACGCGCGACCAACCGCCCCCTCCGAGACGACGCCCACTGCACCCCGGCCAGAAGGAAACCTCACGCGAAGCAATGAGAACATTCCCGCCATTGCGATACACGAGCCGTAAGCCGCTGGCTGTAGATCATGAATTCTGGCGAATGCACACTGCACACGAGAAGTGCCAGCAGAAAATATGAGCGCTCCAACAGAGACTCATAAGAATGGCGCTTGGTAACCAGGAACGTACGAGTTCCGTCCCTTTTCCACGAAGAGCGAGGAATCCACGCTGGCAGAGACGAAACTCTGTACCGCTTCATCAAAACCCGCCTCATCCGTGCAAGCGAGTTAGTGCCCTCCACAACGCTGATGTTATTCTCTCCTTCGTCGCACGTACAGCCGCGGTGCTCTGCGCCGATGCTGCTAGCCACCCCGCCGCCAAGAATCGCAAAGCGGTAACGCCAAGAATCGCCACTAAACTGCCCGCCGCCACATTGCAGTCGTCCATTTCCCCTCCCCCTACTGCCTGCTCGTCACCCGCCGACATAGTTTTTCCTGCCGAAACTACGTGTCTCGTCACAGCTGCGCCGTTAACCACCCCTCCAACGCCCGCTGCAACCACACGCGAGACCGAGGTAATAATACAAGAAACAGCCTCTTCCCGACAGGCCGCAGTGGCGGCCGCCAAGAGACAAGCTACGGCAGCGAGGGGGGCTGCATGCAGTGTACAGAGGCCCAGCGACCCAAGTCGGGCGCCCACTGCACCACTGGCCGCCTCACAACGACCGGCCGCGGAAGGGTCCCCCGCAGTCGCTCCCGGTACCGCTGAGAATGACTTTCCGTCCACCCGCCAACTTTATTTTCTCGCAAACAGAAAAAACGCAGGAACTGGGACTCCTTCAGGAACAGCTGCGCCAACTCTGCGGTTCGAATCCAGAGGCGGCGAATGAACTAGAGGAGGAATATGAAAAACAAATTAAATGCTTCTAGTCCTCTGTTCACTTGCGCCAGAGTGAGTAAATTGAGGGGGAGAGAGAACGTGACGACCACGACCCGGAATATATGCTGCGCCTATATAAGCGTACACCGCGGCGTGCAATGCGCGTCACCATGGGGGAAGACGAGTGCCGCGGGAAGAAGTGGAGGCTCACTTCCGAGCTACATGTGACGCTCCCCCTCCCTCAGACTTGGAAGGCCTCTACGCCGCCGTTACGGATCGCCCTGGTACCTTTGACGGATACATCACGGTGGAGGATATCCAGATGGCGACTAACTCGGCACTCGGAGAAGACCACCTCACATACAGCCATCTCCGCTCCGCAAACCCAGACGGGCAGGTGCTGGTCGCGCATTTTAGTTGCTTGCGTCATTCACGGCGCGTTCCCTCAGAGTGGAAGCGTTCACGCACCTGCCTGATTTTTAAGGGAGGAGAGGCGGATGACATTAGCAACTGTGGTCCATTGCCGTGATGTCTACACTCGCCAAGCTGTATGCAGGCGTCTGGGCGTCGAGATTCGCAACCTGGGCTGAACGCAACGGAGTCTTATATGCTGCACGGAAGGGGTTCTGTCCCTTCGATGGCGTGCTCAAGCATAACTTCATTCCCCATAACAGCATTGGGCACGCAAGGCGGCACCGAAGAACCTCTGTGTCGTTTTCCTCGATCTCGCCAACCGTTCGACTCACTTCCTCGTTGCAGCAGGAGCGGCACGCACTGACAGAACGTTCCTAGAGTTCGTCGGGGACTTGTACGACAGCACCAGCACCACCATCCCAGCGGGAGATGGAGCTACACCTCCACCCCAATGAGAAGTGGCATCCGACAGGGTTGCTCACTGTCGGCTCACCTATTTAATTTGGTGGTCTATGCAGCACTCCGGTGCATCGAGGTGGCGCCTCCCGAAAAACCTTCGGTGCTGGCGTACGCTGATGATATTGTCACAATAGCTGACAACCCGACGCTGCTCCAGGAGTGCATCGATAAGGTGGTGGCAGTGCTCCAGCATGTAGCAAAGGAGGGGCATGTAAAACCGTGTAGTTCAAAAAAATCTACAGATTTCAGATCCTTTCAGATAAGTCGCGACTTGATTCAATAAATATGAACGTTAAATACCCCTAACTAAGTGTAAAGTGGTGTGCTAGGCTAATTGGTGTAATTTTGATTGATTTGCTTCTCTCGCGGACAACTTCACGTTTGCAAGCACGAGAGTGGTTTCACCCAAGGTTTTATTTATTTTTGCTGCTGGACGTAAAACTCAATATGGGGTGTATATATTCAGTTTTGTATTAAATTTCTATTACAATGAATTTTTAAAATACGGATGATTTATATTTGTTTTAAGAAACCAGTAAGTAAAAATATTTGATCTTACGTAATAAATAGATTTTATTTTTTCTGAATAGTATTAGAAAATTAAATTAGTTTTACAAGTAAGAAAAATCGTGTACAACGCCGGGTAAGCAGTTAGTTCCTATATAATAATCGTTTGTTTGAGTGATCTCTACTGCCCCTTCAACGTTGGCCCATGATTTTAAAAACACTCCTTATTTGAGAAATAATGATTCCTGTTTGGTGTAAGGTTCTGCCGCAATGTGGTGTCTCTGGTCCTCGCTGGTTGCTGCTACCCCTGTTA
This sequence comes from Laupala kohalensis, assembly GCA_002313205.1. Lineage (NCBI taxonomy): Eukaryota > Metazoa > Arthropoda > Insecta > Orthoptera > Trigonidiidae > Laupala > Laupala kohalensis. The sequence goes on from NNCF01130711.1 coordinate 304,357, forward strand.
GGTGAATCCCCGGAGACCCTTCAACTAGAAGAGGATCACGTGACTTTGTCCATCCAATTGGAAGAGATTCTTATGGGCGCCGATGTACCTTTGGACTGTGAGTTATTCCTTGTCGAGACGAGAGGAGGAGGCAAAGACAGTAGAACAGGAGAAGACGGGAAGTCGAGAGGAAATGTGGACGTAGTATTACTGGAGACCTTCCGGCGACGTCCTGGGAGCACTTTGGAATTACATGAGTTGGAAGACAAGTCGTTGGTACAACGTCGGGGTGATCTTTATGGACGACGTCTCAAAGTAACTTTTATCACCGTAAGTTCTTCTTGATTATCAGTTCGCATATGCTCTAGTCGCATCCGACAATTTTGTGACGCTAAAAGATTTTCCAATGAGTTTTCCAACGGAGGTGTCCGATGGGGGAAACATTTTCATTAACGAACGTACCATTCCGTCCTTCATGACTGCGGGAAATCACACTGGAAAAAAACATGGCTACATAATTATCAAAATAATTTGTTTCCTTTAGCTTACTTTCAGTCCTTTGAATCTTCGCAATGTACCCAGTCGTAACCATATCTTTTGTTTCCATTGTTCACAATCTTTGTCTGACATAATTCACCGAGATGTGTAGGATAGTAAAATATATTTGATTTTATACAATATTCCACGTGACCACTGATTTATATTCTCAGTCATCTATACCAGTTGAATAACGAGATTCAGAGCTATTGTGATATCTTGTGGTAGTACTGCAGTCAGGACGTCAAATACTGATAAACCTATAATTAACACCCTTTTTGAAACATTTATGAGCCAACAAAGCACACATGGTGAGCTTCCATACAAAATCATTTTCCTCACTGAGCTTGAGGAATCTTTCACCCAGAAACCTTCCTCATTCTGCCACTTTTCTAAGTTTCATTATGTCGCTCAATTTAATATTATCACTTACTACTATAATAGTATTTTAACTATTAGAATTATTTTGTACTATAGTACTTTCCCCACGTTTCATTTCGAAGTTAGCTTCTGTATTTTGCACCAGGTGTTTTAACTTGTAAGTACAAGTCCAGTATTTCCCACCTTACTTTCCCACCCCTTTTAATATCAACACATCTCTTCATATTGCCATTACATTAATAAATTATGACAAATTGCTATATATTCTCCAGAAAATCTATGTACATAACCTGAACAATGGGATTCCCTATTTGTGTGATATAGTAAGAGTTTCTCTGAAAAAAAATCGACGCTTATACTTAAGTCTCTTGGCTTGAACTGGTATCGATAGTCACAGATACTTGATCTCATTGTTAAGTAATGTTCTCAACTTAATGAGTAATGGGCACAAAATATCCCTTGTTGGAATAGTTGTATTCCTCATGAAATTATAAAAAATAACTATCACTCCGATGTACAATAAAGTTAGCCAAAATAAGCTATTGTGCTAGTTTTCATATTTTGTCTAATGTGGTCTCAAGTATTTCATTCCTGTCTCGACTTTATGTTTTCGTTGTGTTTCAGCCACACAAAGGTATTGAGAACAAAAGGGGCAATCCCATTGGACATCTCGCTGAAGTTTGGTTTGCATTGGCAACAATGATAAACGCCACGTAAGTTATTCTCAAGATCCAAAACATAAGTCTGATTCCAAACTTTTATTTGAGCTGTTTTTATGCTATTAAATAGTACACAAACTGCAATGCCTAAAGAGTTTTTAAATCAATGGTTTACACATGGGCTGCATGTGGAATGCGATTTTTTTGGTGTTCATTATATTTTTCATACTTGAAAATATGAAGGAAGGTAGCGAATAAACCAAATCTGTGAAGGGTGTAGCCCAGGACACAAAGTTGAAGGAGCGGGTCAGGACAAAGCTACATCTGTCCGCCTCTTGTTTAACCGAAAATATTATTCAGAGCTTCGATTAGATACATTTATTTTCAATTTACTTCATGATTAGTTCATGATGTGACGAGATTCAGGCCCTCAGGTCCGCTCTTCCTGCGAACCACATAGTTTGGGAAGGAGAGGTGTCGGGATGCCAGGGAATATAAGTTAACAAACCGATATTTTCTCTGGAGTAGGTGAGGGAAACCCCAGAAGAAAACCTAACCAATTCACTTTCACAGGTCGTGAAGGGGAGAGTAGATCAATGAGCTCAAGCATACCCCTATTGAATAAGGATTACTTTTATTAAATGTGAAGTAGAGATCTTTTTGTTTAAAGCTCATTAGTCACCATACGGCCCAAAATCCTTTATCCAGTGTTTGTGGTACAATGAATGTCGTGGTTGGCAGTACGACCAACGAGCTTAAGGTACGTACAAACACAATTACTACAATAGACGATAGAGACTGCTTAATCTGGGGAAAACTTTATGAAAAAAGGTTTTTTTTGGAATAAATAGCTGTAATATAAAAATTATAATAAAATGTTTTTCATAAAAATAGTCTGAATTATGCGAATGATTGTGCTCAAAGACGACGTTGCGTTTAGGTCTTATGATCCCTTTCTCTTTACTACGGTTAACGGGGTACATGGATGGCTTCTTTTGCAAAATTTATTGTGAATTAAATATGCAAATTACACTAATTAATTAAAATTAATTTATTTAATAATTATGTATAAAACATTTCAATTGCTTCTACTTAATTCTACTATAATTATGTAATTTAATTAAATAATTAATATAGCATTCGTCCATTAAAGGTTGCAAGTATTTCATTATTGATTTAGCTTCGACTTAATATCGGTTAAGTTCTGTTGTACACAATAGTAAAATATTAATATCTAAAATTTAAGAATTCCTTATTAATGTCAACACTTTCTTACAAATTGGAGAATTCAAAAAAATCGTAAAAATTGTGAATTTTACTTTGGAAAGAGTTTCTCGTCATTTTATAAAATATTTCCAATATATTTGTGAACTAATATGGTTAAATTCCTTGCAATCTATCTGTGGTATCGGTGGTATAACACCGGATGATACAAGAAAAGACAGGTTCTTACAAGGTAATTGAGTTTCCGTTGCATTTCATTCCTCCATAACAATCACTCATTATCATCACTCATATCACTCGATTCAGGGAGATTAGTTTTATCCTGTAAGCTTTGTACTTGCTTTAAATAATTTCATTTATTTAATCCAAACTAATATATAAACGTGCGAAAGTGTGTCTGTGTCTTTGCTACCTGATCACGACTAAACCACTGAACCGACCGTGATGAAATATGGCGAGGAGATAGTTAAGATAACCAGGATGAACATATGCTAACTTTCATTTTTAAAATGTGTGATAAGAAAGACAAAAACGGTTTTGGACAATAAATGTCGATAAAATCGAAAAAAAAGAGAGTTGTATTTGCTAACGCTGCCTAAACGATTAGAGATAGGGGACAACTATGAATGACGATATTGTTTGCCTCAAAGAGTTCTACAAAAAAGTCCGCGACAGCTTATGTCTATCTTAAAATAATAACCTAAATTATCTTTAAATCGTTATTAAAAAACAGAACAGTTAAAATACTTTAATTTAACTCTAATTTAAGAAGCAAAAATTCAATCAACATCAAATTTAATGTATTATTTGTTTTTGTGCATTTAACAAAGATAAAGAAACGTCTTTAAATTACAAAATTTCGACGAATAGTTTAGATTTACAAGAACTTTAATGAAATGTTGAAGCCGCGTCATGTCTCGGAAGCGAAAATTCTACCGGCGCGGCGCGGTACCCGCGAGATGGTGTGATGTATGCAGACAAGGTTTGTATTAAATTTGTATTATTATGAATTTGAAAAATTGGGACGCTGTAAATGTTTGTAAAACCAGTAAGCAAAGTATTTTGATATTACAATATAGATAGATTTTATTTTTCCCTGAGTGAAAGAAGATTAGTCTTAGACAAATTCCGGACAATGCCGGGTATCTTAACTTGGCAGTAATGATCCTCGATAAATATATGACTTAAAATAAGTGTCATATTTGTGACGATTACAATGTAAATATTATAAAGGTTTCAGACTAAGGAGGCAGCGAGCACTGGTTCATTTTTGGGCTCTAGATGACGTTATAATTCTATGTGTATTTGCTAGTGATCCAATGCTAGTAGGGTAGAAGTATACGTGAGCGGTGGCTGGTCCTTCTTTCCCTCCTTTTCTCCTCCTCTATATACGTAAGATGGTTACGTCACTCAAGAGTATAAAATTGCACAGAAGATGCTCTATCTACCCTCAATTTTTTACGTGGAGTGTTGGGACATTCTGCATAAAAGATATCTCGAAGTTACTAATGTTGTTGTGGATGTATGTAGAGTGGAGTATTACCAACCTCCTGACGGCAAATATGGAGCTATGATTGACAACTACACATGGAATGGGATAATTGGCGAAGTGTACACCGGTAGTGCTGATGTCGCCGTGGCACATCTCATGATGGTGACACAACGAGCAAATATTTTGGCTTTCGTTCCTGTGGATCGCGCTCGGTAAGTGTGAAGCGAGGTTAATTTTAGTGGAACTCTGTGACTATGGTTTTCCTATTGGTAAAACACACTAAAGCTATAGTCCCATCTGTAAGACTTATCTTCTGTAAGACATATCGTGTACATTCCCATACTGTTCTCTTCTCAATGACAAATTTACATTGATCCGGCAACATTCTCACCAAAATTTCATTCATATTACCTTGATACGGATAAATATGAATAAATGTGTCCCGCTTTATATTCCATAGAACAGGAACCTTTAATATTGTGCAGAAGTAGCTTTAATTGTGACTAAATCAATGAAATGACTTATTATACACCATAACATGACACATTTTTGTGATCCAATGTCGCGGAATGCTTTCAAAACGGTGCGATGTACGAAAATATATTTGAGCTATCTAGACGCAGAGTTATTCCGTACTTTCATAATAATTATACTCATTTCTTTATTTAGTTGTTCTTAAACCAGGAGTATTCACTTCTAGAGCTTATGTCGGACTCCCAAACATGATTGACTGACTAACACCCTAACCTCTGCCTCACCATTTGCCTTATAGTCCTCTCCCTGGAAACCTTTCCAGACATTACTCCGCGGAGAGAGATAATTTGTGGTGCACTGGTTAAAATACTCGCCATCTATTTGTGGTGTCCGTGGTTCAAACCCTAGATGATCCAAGAAAAGACAGGTTCTTTCGAGGTACTTGAGTTTCCCTTGCATTTCATTTCTGCATAACATTCACTCATTATCATTAACCCTCCCATAATTCATACATCACACGCCTCGGAGAGGTGCGTCAGGATGTGCATCCTTAAATATCCCCTGCCGAAATCCTAACATCATTCCATCTTCCGTCTCCGACCCCTTCAGTAGGAAGGGAGGAGTAAAGGCAAACAAACATTCACTCCTAGACTGTAAGACCGCTATTCGTCGGGAGCAACCAAAGGATCAACCTGTGGACGATTGTGTTGTGGGTGTCGATTATTATTGTCGCTATTAGCCGTACGAAATTGAGAAACAACTTGTAATGTAGTACTTGTAAATGGGAAATGTAGCGTGCTATTGAAGCTTATCTACATGGAGCTATAGGAGGAAGGAGGTGGATAGTAGGGCTTTTGTTAGTAAGGTGGGTTTACCAACAATTTGGTCCACAAGGAGGTGTTAGGAGAAGTAGCCAGTAATAGTTAGAGTTCTTGATAATAGCAGTGGGAAGGGGGTAAAAGAAGGATGGTTCGCGGCTATTCGAACAGGGACATAAATGTGAAAAAACTTCAATTTTTTTTGTGACCCACACCGGGAGTGACTTGGTGATGAGCGAGCACGCAAACCCCTGAGCCATCGGAATTGCTTTTGACTCTGTTTGGACGAGCCGTAGTTGAAGTAACGAGACATGCGCAGTGCAGGGCTGTGGATGGCGGCGCCAGGAGCTCGAGGCGCTAATGTGGCGGAGGTCGTGGGAGCATTCGAAGGCGCTCTGTGGACTGCAACCGGAATAGCGGCGGGCGTCGTGGCACTGCTTCTGTGGGCGGCAAGCAATTCGCTTCTCAACGCTCTTTTCACAGCGATATCTGCTGTTTTTTTCTTGCAAGGTGAGTAGTAATACCTTGTGGGAAAAAACCTTGGAAACTGTTTCTGACGGATACCTCATCGATTCTCGTCACTATGAATGAAACAGCGAAAAGGGGGATGTACACGGTGCTAGAGAACACCGCTTTTCAACACCGCTTCGTGACGTCGCACAGTGGAGTATATCGAGGCGAAACCTCGCCAAAGGAATTTTATCCCGTGAATTTGATGGATTATGGCGAATTATCGTTTATATGAACAAATGTCATGTTAAGTCAAATGCATGTTTGATTCTAGAGGTTATGTATAAAATCTATATAAACAATTAAAAAGAATCTCTGTATAAATTTTCTTAAAGTGAATAATACACATAACATTTGTTTATACACTTCAAAATGATTTTTCGCTATAATTCTCCAAATTTACTGGATAAAAACTTTTCACCAGGTTTCGCCTCGATATATTCCACTGTGCGGAAACAGGAAGAGTTGAAATGTGGCAATCACTAGCCCCGTGTCTGCGCCCCTAAACGTATTTTCCATTCCTAGAACGTCTGATAGAAGTTTTAATCTTCAAAGCGATTTTATTTATGAAACTCTGTTAATAAGTAAGACGAAAAGCTAAGAAAAAATATTCAACTTTGCGCTTATTCTTGTGCCTAAGACCACATCGTGTTCTCGCGATTAGTGCAAGACAGTGCATCAATAGAGAATAGCTAGAAAAGATTATAGTGGAACAGTATGAACAACAGAACAGTATGATAGAAATAGCTTTAGAACTATCACACAATACACGAGAAGTTGTTTAAAGCAAGCTAGAGCATTTTAAAATCGGATGAAAGGTTATTGTACCCTAAATTCATTTGTTTAGTCTGAAGGTAAATACTAATTAAGACTTTTATTTGGGGTTCTCTGTTCTATGGAAGCGAAATGTGGGTGCTTAGTGAATATGAAAAGGGAAATGAAACTTTCGAGAAATGGTGCTATATAAGGATGAAAATTTCATAAAAGAAACCACCAAAGATGATAGACGAAGTTCCTAATTAAAAAATATAACCCAGAAGGAATTATAAAAAATAGTTCGTCTGAATAATTTATTAAATAGAACATTTCGACACTTTCTGATTATTTATTTATTACGTTAGCAGTTTAAAAGACACAATGTTTCGACCATTGCTTGGTCTTCTTCAGGTGTATAGATCTTTAACGATATAAAAACATAAAACATTTCCCTTAAAAAATACTAGATGCATAAATACCGAACAATTCCTTTAAAACTCTATTTGATATTATTGTGATTCTACAGATTTATTTAATCACGATGACAGTTATCATAAGGTTTTTATATGATAATATGATGATAATGATTTATTTCCATCCATATAATTACAAATAGAAAATAAATAATTATCTTAGGGATAACTGACCACAATTACCAGTAGTAGTGGTCAGTGTGAAATTTATATCAACATAAACGAAAAACGAAGTAATCTTATCCAGTCACTGCAATTTTATTGCTCTCTGTGGTGTTTGACATATTCAAATTCAATAAACGACAAGATCACTAACATACAGCTAAGAAATAATTTTTTAAATATTACAGTACAATTTGTAGACAAAAGAACCAAAAACAAAGCAAAATAAAGTTAACAAAATGAAATCTTTATATTTTAACCGTATGAAATAACACAAATATATTAAATTCACTATTCACCCTCAAGAAATATTCTAAATCATCAAGCTAAACAGAAATTTAAAAAGGTTAAATCTGATAATGTAAATAGCCATTCTTTCAATTTGGATGAAAAACTTTTATAACTCGAGCAACTCTTAATTTCTTGTGGCAATTGGTTGAAGTATTTTGGTCCGATATAGTGAAAAGATGTTTGAAAATATTTTTTGTTACTCTTGGAAGCATAAAATTTCTATTGGAACCACTTCTTGTGTAATGATAAAGATTTTAACCTTGATTTCATTGTTCGTTCAAATATTTTGGAGAAAACTGATAGCAGACTTATTGGCCACAGATTACTCAATTTTAAGGAAGATTCTTTTTTAAACATTGGGAAAACTGTACTTACTTTAAGATATCTGGAAAACATCGTATTCAAAATTTAAATTAATAATATAGGTTAAAACAGGAGCTATTTCACTTGCAATATTTTTTAAACATTCAACTGTAAATTTATCAACACCGAATGATTTTTTATTAATTAAACTTTTTATAATTTGTATAATCTCTTTGTCTGTAGTAGGATTAATAAAGAAAGAGTGCAGATCCTAATCAATGTTGACAATTGAGATAAGTCTGTTGTCAGTGAGCATGAAATTGACCCTGAACCACGATAAAGTACTTACTGATTTCCATCATTAATACATCACCATTTTCCAACTCTATTTTGTCAACAGTTTTGCTTTTACATACTCCAGTCAATTTATTAATAATCTTCCAATACTAAGCAGAATCACCGTTGCACTTATTTAATTGTCGACTATAATATTCCGTTTTAACAAAATCCATATCGTTACTAAGTTTATCAGTAATTTTTTTAAAATAATTTTGGAAGGTAAAGTCAATTGGGCGCTTCTTAAGAATACTATATAACTTTTTTTTTCGTTTTAACCTATTCACGATATTATAGTTTACCCAAGGTGTAAATGACTTTGCTTTACTTAATCTTGAGATTTTAATAACATTCTTACATTTATCTAAATTATCTGTTACTATATTTTAAAACCATTATAACGTAAATTGGCATCATTACACATATAGCATTGACTCCAATCAGTATGAGACAGATTACGTTTTAGTATATCATAATCCACAATCCCTCTTCTCAGTTTCCCTTTCTGATGTACGAAGTATATATAAAGTATTGTAATCGTGAAAACGACATTTTTGTGGAAATATCCGTTTTGAAGACCTCTGATTCCGAAAAAGTTGTTTTTGGCTGGACGTCCGTCCGGCCCGTCCGTCTGTCCGTCCGTATGTGCGCAACACTCCTGACCGAATGGAAAAATATTTTGTTTTCATTTTTCGTATTTAGGATAAAATTTACTTGTGACATATGAACGTGCTTTCAATTTTCTTTTTGCTTGAATATAAAGGGCACTTCACATGAAAGTCAAAGTGCATTTTTGAATATTTTTCAAAAATGAGACCGACGATTTTGCTTAAATTGTCTGTACGTAAAGTAGAATTAGTATGCATTACATCCACATTTGCGGAATTTCGCTTGAAAGTTTGGTATAGACGCAGAAAAATAATTTCTATCTGCTACATCCACGCATTTCTTTACTATTTCAAGAACCTTGAAATTATTTAACATGGATGAAGCAGAGGTAGAGTGAATTAATGTTCTGAATATTTATTTTACTTTCAATTCTCTAATAAAAGACACTAAGAAGTTGAATTATTGGAACACGAAAATGTTAGTTATTTTTATTATTTTATCATATACATTATTAAATAATGGTTTTATTTGTACTTATTGCTTACACTCGTTTTATATGCCACAAATATATAAATGCCATAAAAATGTTTTTCACACACACACACACACACACACACACATATATAT
>NNCF01130711.1:318745-338519 GCA_002313205.1 Laupala kohalensis
ACACATTAACTCTTCTCAAAGAAAATACAATTTTCATAGAACTTTGGTGTAAATATTATTGAAAACAACATGAACACTGCTCCTCGTATGGTTAAACCCCGTTTGAACGCTCCCCGAAAATGCATGCTAGTAATTATTAACAATCTACATATGTTAAGCTATTATTGATTTTTACAAAATTACCAATGGAATTGGTCCGTTCAAAAATTATTCGGACTGATGGCTCATTGGATGTTGTAATAGTTTATCGTAAAAGTCCATCCACTATAATTGAAGCACCTCTGCAGCCAATGACACTGCTCTGCCAAGAATCTGTGCCACGCCTTTCAGCACTGATCAAACATTATTGGTGAAATTAAGTGCCGTCATTGGCCCGTCGCAATACTTTAAAATACAAGTAAATCAGCACAAGCCGTCATCGGAAGCAAGAAGTTGCGAAGGCGGGGCTGCAAGAATCCACGGCGTCGTCCCATTTGCGTGTCTGTCGGACCAAATGCCCAACCCAACGCCCTCCGGATACCGCTTCGCGAAGCGACTTCGTTCGCTCAGCTGGCTCCCTCAAGCGATTATTTGATGGTGATTATGGCCCAGTCAACTTGGTAACTCCATTGGAAGTCGGATATCGACTTAAGCAATTTCACAAAACATGATGAAAATCAATAAAACTTTCCGCCATCATAATAATGATCTCGAAAATCTCGTAATGATAGTGATCTCTCAGTATGATAATAATAGTCAGAATCCTATGAATAATGACTTAAATGATGCTACGTAGACTGTGAGAATGGAATAATAACCGAATCGAAAAATGTCCGAATCTCGAAGCACTATGTTAGAATCATGTTCCGAATCATCAAATGTTAGAATACAGTCTTTTGAATCTCAATAATAGCAGTCGAAAAATCTTTTTAATAATAGAAGTCGAAAAATCCTCTTGAAGCGTCTGAGTTCCTGTTTAAATATAACAGTCCCCACTTTTTCTACCGATCTCAGTCAGTTTAGCTCCACCCATCTCCTACGTCACCTCTTCTTTCTAACCAATCATCTGTGAATGGTTGCTCACATGATCTCTTATGAGTGATTAAATTTTTAGTGACGTCGTCGTCGTATCAACCATTCCCTGTTCGTCTCTTAATTATATGACGCGTATCCTCGAGAACTAGTATCTTTCCACAAGTCGTCGTCTTGTTTAATCTTCACACATTAATGTCATCCCATATTAAAAGTGGACCTCTCAATACGCCAGGCGGTCCCCCATTTCTCCGTCATCGAAGCCAGCCTTCTAAATTCTTTCATCTGACAGACGTTATCATAACTTCACCAATGTTTGGGCTCGTGTTAAAAGAAAAGGTCGCCTCCCATTCCCATTTCCTTCGGTTATGTTTTGACAAAACCCAGACCTTCCTCTCGAAATTGTCGAAACGTGCCTTCGGCGTTCTGAGTGTCCCATTACAAGAGTTTTATTTTCATGTCTGCTCGGACCCACAAAATTAAGATTCATTCTATTTCTCAGATGAAAAATAGAATAAAGACACACAAAAGAAACTCACATATTGAAAAAACGATTTCCGCAGTCGCCTTCCTCGGTCATATTTCTCAGTTATATATAAATATTATGGATATCTTGAAAATAAAGCAACGCTATAATTCTATAAATTAAAGTTTTAAAGTTATTGAAAAATAAAAAATGAAACACATAAAAGTCTCTCACAAATTGAAAGGGACAGTTTCGGAGTCCGTGGCAGAAGAAAGCTGGCCGCCCTTTCTATTTCTAGAATTGAATCGTAGTGAGCGACTTTTCAATTAGACGAGCGGGTTATGTAGTACAATACGGACCTCGGATACGAATATGTTTAGGCGAAGCTACAATCTCGGAATTTGAATAGTCACGTTGACAAAGATTGCAGTGAAGAGATAGTGTGCCATTATGGACTCTTACGACTTTCAGAACGAGGGCTGCATGATCGAAATCAGTAGTCTTTCACACTAATGTATTGGCTGCCAGCCCGAAAAACAAGACATATGCTAGCACAGATAAGATCCGTCTGCTATGACGTAAATCTTCCTCCCTCTGTACCACAGCTAGCAGCATTACCTCTCACAACTTAAGTAGATAATATACAACATGAGAATGGGGCATGTTATGCTAGCTTTTGGTTGGAAAATTGGTATCGATCAGACGAAAACTCTTTTAGGGCAGTGTACAGACAATTTTAGTTGAAATCACTTGTACCTGTAGGTTCGGTTTCGAAGGACCATGAATTTACAGGCAAATTACAGAACATGAGGAAGGTAGACGAGGTGTGTTTTGTTGGCGGAGAGATGTTATTGCTTCACAAGTCTCGATATAGAGACTAGTTTCGCAACGATATTTCTCCTCCCAAAATAAATAGTCAGGTTATGTTGGAAACAGAACAAGGTTTATTTTTCAGTTGGAGTATAAACAAATGATAGAAACTAAAGCACCAGGGTAACAACAAGAGGCGCATAAAAGTAATGTCAACAGTTTCCTTTATACAACTCACGACTTTGTGGTTGGTAAGAGCTTCCGTCGTCTGCCACAAAGTGGCGTTGCGTTTCTTGGTCAATGGGATTCACAATTAGGCCGCGTGGTGGCGCTTGAGTACGAGGTTCAGAGATCGTCTGTGTGGTGGCGCCACGTGGAGCTTGGAGAGACGTTCGACGTAATGTCGTAAGAGGACGCTGTCGTCCAAGGTTCTGAAGAGAAGTTTGCTGAATGCCGCAAGAGAGCGTGACGTGGCGCCTGAAGATAGCTTCGTCGCAGGTCGAGCGATTGCACAGAGCTGGATCTTTTGATATTGAGATTAGGATCGGAGACGATGCTTCCTCATCAAGAGAATCCGTCGTACTGAATTTCTAGCCGCCGCTGTTGCTATAATCTAACCTCGGGTTTCGCATTTATTTTTAAACATCCTCGACGCGTTAATGACGCAACATAGCGTCGAGGTTCGTCTATTCAAGCTTTCTCAAAACTTCCTAATAAACAGATCCAAGCTTTCTCGAAACTTCCTAATATACACACGATGTATGCTTGATCCTACATACGTGTGCGTCTCATGGAATATCCTAATGTTTATAAATTGCATCGTATGTAGAGACTCTCTTGCGCACGGTGTCTATTATTCTGGCCTTGGATCTTGAGCCTCTGAGTCTTTCGTCTTGACAACGGCAGAAACACATGGCGTGTAAAGCTTAGGCGTAACAACATGCATCTCTACGTATTAATGTATGGAGGGAATTCATTGTATATGTAGTAAGGTACGTCTGCATGTGTTTAAACCCTGGATTGCCAACAAACAATTTAATAAAATGAAACATGAAAGTTGAAAATAATGAATGAATACAAAGTAGAAATTCAGATGAGACACTGATAAGGTGAGACGATCCGTTCCTTCAAAGATTAAGCCCGCATAGCGTTGGGTCGATATCGAGGTGATGAGTTTGAGCAGTTGAGGTTGAATTGCTGACCGCTTGTCAACGGCGTGTCGATGCTCTCGCGAGATAATCTTCAGGTTGAGATCAATTCTCCCGGCTGTTTACTGATACAAGGGAGGGGGAGTCGCCGGGTCGCCGGCTTGCGTGCTGAGTGATGAGAGTACCGTTTGATGTTGTACTGTACTGACTCTTCGGGCGAGTTTTGCAAAGAGAGCCGATATGTCGCTGCTAGAACAGGAGGTTGTGTGATGTGGCATGTTGACTGATAGCGAGTGAGGACGGTCGCTCGTCCGTGGCTTGCTTGTTGGTTGCGCTCTGCTCGGGCGATCGATCGGTCGCTCGATAGCATGACGTCGTGACGTAACAGGTTGACCGTATAGATTATATATCTGGTCGATGGCATGGATATTACGTAATGACAAGTTATTGTAAATTGTTCTGGCGGGGAAGTGCAGCCTCGTGGATTCCAGTATAATTAAGAAACGAGTCTGTAATTAATTAATTAATTAATTAATTATGTCGAACCATTTTATCAAATTTTTTTAACTCAAAGACGTAAAATTTCAGTGGACCTATGAGATTTAAAGAAATTGTTCATGAAAGCTCAACAATCGAGAAATGTCACTTAATATGCACAAAGAGTATAGTCTACAGATTGTTTACTTGTTTAATGGAAGGATATTTTTTTTAATGTCTGAACAGGTAGCTACAGCGTAAGTGTTGCAGCTAATGGAACTGTCTGTCCGCTAGACAGGCAATGCGTGAGCTGCCACAATTAACTTTAGGCTGAGCAATCCAACTTTTTTTCGTGCAGTAACAATCTGTAGCCAAATCACATTTTATCACCCAGTCACTGGAATGGGAGAGTAGATTGTTCGACGAACATTCATCAACACTACAATTAACATTTACCTTATTATATTTAACGCCATCTGAATCTAAATTACGCATAATTAATTTTTAATTTAACAAGGTTTAGATTTTGTGTTTGTGGATGTACCTCTGAGACTGCGGTCAATCATGTGACTTATTTCGACTTGTGTAAGTGAATTGATAACGAAAATCCTAAATAAATATATGACCCACACCAAAGAAAGATGCAATTCACAATAAGCATCCTCACAAATAATAGATTACAGAAGTATCTCGGATTTAGATAACTTCAGTTATCCTTGGCTTCGATTATCATCTGCCTGACATGGATATCCTGACTGTACTTTGGTGAATAATTGATCACATTATTTTTGGATAATTTTAGTTGTAGATGTATATCTCAGTGAAACCTAAGATTTTAAAACCTAAGAAATCATCTTTAATTTAGTATATTTCAGTTAGTGATGATAAACAAAATACACATCTCGACAACGATTCGCACCCAACACGTATAAATCTCGGTTTGGATTGTTTGCCTTTGCGTGTGACAGTATGACTTTCATAACCGTAGAGAGGCAAAACCGTACATTTTTTATATTTAGATTAAGAATATTTAGATCTTAGTAAGATGTGAAATACTCGATGTATTCGAGCTCAACTGTAGCTTTCTAAACCACACAGTGCTCCTGTAACATCAGGACCCGTGCCGTATATAGATTTTGAAATATTAACACTTTCAAGTACTTGGCTAGTCAGAAATTCCTAAGGCGATTAAGGGCCTGGACCGTCGCCGCCAAACAAGGAAAAATACCGCAACTAAGATTTCCCGTCTATTGTGAAGAGATTGAACAGTTCCCATCTACTTCTGGAAACTGAGATGAACGCCCTCAAAGAAGAGAGAGTGTGGAGGGAATATTCCAGGAGTTGCCAAAAATAATGGTCAGCCTGACGAACGCAGTGTTCGCGGAATCTGAGGGGTGACCTAGCTGATGAGGTGTGCGCAGTAAAGTGGCGAAGGTGTAGTCATGTGACCTCCGCTCTTGTATAAATTGGAAGGATTGCAGATCCTAAGTGTCTTTCATACTGGAGGCTTTTCAGACTTGAGACTTCTGAGGAAGTGTATGAATGTACGCAGGTTATTTAACATGTAACTTGGTCAGTCTTGGTCGTCAGACCACTGAGAATTGCTGCGGTAATTCTATTACATCGCTATAGGCGCGAATGACTTAGCTTGGAACAGTTAGTTATTTTGGGATAGCAACTTGGAGACATTTGAGATTCGGATAATCTGAGTAGATTTTCCGAGTTAATTCATAAACACCAGTATTTATATCTGTGTGTAATTGTTGCTTTTAGATAGCAACATCTTTGTAATAACAAATTCAAACTTGTATTTATGATTTGCGAGTTTGTTTACATTTATAAATATTCAGATGTCTATTTAATTTGAATTAAATATTTACTTGTTATTACACGAGTGTTTGATTGCTTGGGGAAACCAAGCTGGTGGCAACGAACTCTACCATAGATGTTGTGGTTTATGGTTGAATCCCGCTTCTACCCAAAAACTACGCACATCGCATCTGGGCTTGCGGTGTGTTGTAACAGCTCCCAATATGTCGCACATCAATATTACAAAGGGTTCTGAAAATACACTCCCCTTGTTCAAGTTTGTCAAAGGGAATCCCCACGGAAGAAATAATGTAAAAATGTGATGCGTAAATTTTGAGTTCGTTATTTGAGTGTTAACGAATAAATTAGTGCACCACCGAACCGATTAGTGCACGAGTGTATTCTCATAAATTCCCTAAAACATGTTTCGAAAAAGTTTCCGTCACTGTTGAATGCTCTGAGGTACTTTCGAAAAGAGTGAACATGGGAAGAAAGGGATTAAACGGACAAAATTTACGTGAACGACCCTATCCTGGCCCGGGTTCCTTTCCGGCTTTCCTTTTGGTAGAGGCGGATTTTCCATGGACAGGAATATCAATAATGCTTTGTTTTATTAATCTCCAATTTTTACTGCACAAAACATCTACAATTCATTTTGGAATTATAAATGGATAATAACAGTACGTATGTATAAAATAATTTCTTTTATAAGTATTAAAACCCGCCACTGCCCTTGGTCGCTTGATTGTAATTGATTGGATGGTCCCTTGTTTGTTTCCGGAGAGTTTATCACCCATATGGTGATACCCAGTTTGCAACTGCTATTTTAACAATATGGTTTATTTATTTATTTATTGAATTTGAGTTGTTTAATATTTTCTAATAATATGATCACTTTCCCAACGTCTCCGCAGCATGTGTCTTTTGCGAGAGAGTGGCATTCTGCGAAAGCTGGCTATCCAGGAGGCGTATGACCGGCGCATCCCGGACCGTCCACCCCCTCCACCGCGCGCCATCCAGTTTCGTGACGTCAGCCCGCTGATTTTCCTGCAATCGATCTTCGGCGGCGCTGCTGTGTTGTTGGTGCTTGTGGAGCAAACAAGACACCGACGGATTCCCTTCCTCCACTAAGGGAATTGGGAGCAAAACTTGAAAGCTGTCATTTCCACAAAACAAATAACTTGTGTTTACGTCTTATTAACACATTTCAAGCTTCGAATCTACAGTTCAAATTGTTGATTCGAATCTAATAAGAAGTACATGTGGTTGATTTTGTAAAAATTTGTGAATTGTTGTCTAAACACATTTCTAACAAATTTTACCTCTGTTTAATCATCCATAATCATTCAATTTGTGTTGCGTCATTTGACGAGTCCTAATTGAAGGTAATCTTCGTGTCTGGAAAACATCAGCATTTCATTTTCTATCAATAGAGGAAAAACAGAAGTTTTATCTGTGATGTCGTGCTTCAGTAACTCGACAGTAGAACTATCAGACTGGATTACGTTATTATTATTACTAGCTATTGAATTAAACTTGATTTTTATTGAAACGAAATGGAATTAAACTAACATTATGTACGATATTAAGATTTATTACTTTTATTTAGTAAGACTACTTGATTTTCCTGGATAATACGATAGATAGTACATTCCCCAATCTGCTGTCATATGTCTGAACTAGTCAAGTAACATCCTTTCCAAATAAGTGAGTCAAGTAACTTCTTTTCGTGTAATTTTTGAATGTGGTTTTCTTGAAAAGGAAAAGGTGGAAGATGAATTTACAGAAAAATTGTCGACACAATTTTTAATGCTCTTAGGCACAACACTGCATTTGTGTGATTTACTCTATTCGACTACACAGTAAAGGAACTATCTGGGACATTCGCATATTAATGTATATGATGATTATTTCAGTACTGTTACTTCAAGTCATTATAATACTTATTAACAAATAACGTTATGAGAGACAGTGATATTAAGTATGACGATGGAAAGAAATATAAGAATGATTGTAGTACATATTTATTGATTGTTACACCTACACACAAATTGAGGATTATGACTTTAACAAAGTGAAGTGGTGATACAAAAACACTTGATAAATTTAAGAAGCTCCTAATGCAGAGAGATTACTCACATCTGGAGCTTTTTACCTGGAGAGAGTTGCCTCTTTCAAGTGCACAACAGCACTTGAGTCCTTAACAAAAAGAGACCCGGGTCCACAACTTTAGGGCATGTAATTTCTCATTACACGCGTACTTACTAGGCGCAAATTCTCATAACCCCAATGGCGCCAGCTATCACTGGACTTTCGCCTCTCAAAGGGTGAGATACACGACATGTTCATGTGACTGACTACAGTTAATTCACACACCTATGAGAAATTGTGCGTAGTATTTTCCGGAAATATGAGAAATTCCGCAAAATATTTTCAACTGTCAGTTTTCTTTTTATTAAAGACTCAAAGCGCCACAATTCAGTGTGATAACCATGACCGACTAAATGGAAAGGTCTGAGTGGGACGTTATGTAACGAAAATTGTATTAAAAATGGCCATTGGTAAGGCCATCTGTTACCGCCAAACGGCCATTAGTGGCCATATGAAATGAATGACCATCAATGACACTACCATTGGTGGTCACTCGAGAAGAATAGCCGTTTGGCGTTAACGCATGGTCACTCAATGGTCGTTTTTACTAGAGAGGCTGTGCTGATGCGTAGCCGCCTAGACTACACCACGACCTGAATTAACAGTCAGCCAACGCTCCCTTGATTAGGTGGCGTACATTAAACACGACTTTCGTCACGTCGCCCATCGTTCCTCAAAGGCCTTATTCTTTAGTCGGTCATGAGTAAAAGGAAATCGACTTCAGCGCTCAACGACAATCCACGTCCATTTGTTGCCGTTAAGAACTTCAGTGAGCATTTTTTCTTATGTTTGGGTCCTCATCTCCGTCTCTCCCTCTTACCCTAAATGATTAGTTACTTCTATAAATAGATAATCTACGTTGCAGTTCGCATTTAATAAATTTGTGCTCTTTGCTATAGTAAGATTTTACGAGTTAACTGTAGTTTAATGATGTGTATTCAAAATTACGAAGAATCTTACTATTGGCAATATTTTTTCTTTGATCCAAAAATGAACAAGTATTGTGATTTTTATAATTTATATCGACGAGACAGTCTTTAAGAATCCCTTCACAGCTTGGAATTGAGTTAAAATATTCCAAATAGTTGTTATTGCGCCTTTTCTATGCATATCAGTAATTAGTGAGCCATGAGGCTTTATTAAATTAGTAGAAACTAATTATATTTATTTATGAGTGAAATGTAAAGCATAAGATGTTAAAATCGCTTCTTTCTTACTTTGTGACTGACCTCTTTGATGTAGAGAGTTGCTGCAGTCACTACTTTTTATGAACTGTGCTGCGTAGTAAATGATATTGCAACTAAATGAATCCTATACTTCAAAGACTGGAAAATATCAAGACAAATGAATTATTCTATAAAACAACTCCGATGCAATAAAAAAGCATTTCTTATTCCTGTGATGAGAATGGTCAAAAGAACAACTTTAATTCAAAATGTCACTCTTCAATATAAGCATGGGTGCTAAACATGTGCCTTTAGTGCATGTCCTATATCATTTTATGTTCGACTTCTGCTGTAAACCTGTCTTTATTCCTTCTTAAGCGTAGACTGTATTCATAGACTAACGGATGAGACAAAATACATCATTGTGCTACAAAACACTACCATGAAGTAATGTTTCACATATTACTTCAGCACTAAACCTCTCGCACTGGCATGGAACCGATTCTTCCGATTAGTGAAAGAAGAGCGAATGTTCTCGAACACAAACACTATTGTTGCAGCGAGCAATCCAATTCCAAGAAATGAGAAAGGTACCAAGAAATTGGTCAAATCTAGAGCTTTTATTTCATCTTTATTCCTTTCTGGACTTACACCCTTGGTAGATAAGTATAACCAATAATTATATAACCCACCCTGCAGTACGTGAAGTATGATATTGTTCAAGGATTCAAAAACGATGTGATTTCTCCATGTACTGTATGTTCTCCTTACACTATAGAGACGCTCTTTGACCGCGTAGAGAGACAAGGCACAATCGTCTTTCAAACCATTTACCTTCATTGCTTCGAAACTTAAACGATCTGTAATTATTCCAACTGTTTGTTTGTCACAAACTTCATAAATTACGTTTTTAAGGTTACGAGCATTTATATTAAAGGTTCTTTTCTCGAGTGCTTGATTCGCCTCTAGAACTGTGAAGAAAATCGAACTATAATTTAAATTATGTTCAAAATATACCACATGTAATTTATTGATGGTCTCATTCACCGTGTCATAATTCGCATAATGTACGGGTTGCGTGAGGAACCCAAATAGCAATCCTGAGTGAGCGTTACATATAATAATCGAGAGAATAAATGCATTAGCCAAAAAGACGCGTTGAGATGAGCGCGGAGTTTCTCGTAAAAAACTTCCAGTGAAAATCATCTTAAAGACATCCAGTGCAGAAAAGC
The DNA here is from genome assembly GCA_002313205.1 of Laupala kohalensis. Taxonomy (NCBI): domain Eukaryota; kingdom Metazoa; phylum Arthropoda; class Insecta; order Orthoptera; family Trigonidiidae; genus Laupala; species Laupala kohalensis. The sequence goes on from NNCF01130711.1 coordinate 329,016, forward strand.
GCAGTCCAGTGTACGCACCAACGATACACCATACAGAAGATAGTACGAATATAACTATGACGAAAGTCAACCAAACATCTCGTTGGAAGGGTAAGAGAAGTATGAATGCAAAAGACAATGGAGGAGACCGACGGACGACCAACACAATATCCGTATGGTACAAAGCAGACACATAGTCTCTATGTTCATTGCTTTGATGATTAAAGTTCAGGGTTAAACTATCCTTTTTCCTTCGTGACAGTGATTTGAATAAAGCTCCTTTCATGATATGATAAATTAAAAGTCGTTTCTATGTTGCTCATTTTTTTATTATTGGTATTAGAAAGCTTTTTCGGCTGCATAGCAACCATCGTCAGTAACATACAAGTACACTGAAAAATATAAAAATAAAAATAAAATAAAAAATATAAAAATAGATACATAATATGAAAGTATATAATAATTGGGTGAAACAGTATCGAAAGAAGTGTATTTTTGGTTGTTGTTGAAATAAAGAAAGGAAAGAACAATGAAAAAAGAATAAAAGAAAAGAAAACAAATACAGAGTGAGTAAGCTGACAAAATTACGTACCTGAGTGTTAAGGAATATTTTTGGCGAATGCGCAGAGTACGCNTTATTATATACTTTCATATTATGTATCTATTTTTATATTTTTTATTTTATTTTTATTTTTATATTTTTCAGTGTATGTTACTGATGATGGTTGCTATGCAGCCGAAAAAGCTTTCTAATACCAATAATAAAAAAATGAGCAACATAGAAACGACTTTTAATTTATCATGCTTTGATAATGTTGCTAAAGCACCACAATTACCAAGCAAAAAAAGCTCCTTTCTTAGAAATGTACGGTATGATTTCTCTTTCCATACAAATCTCAAGCATTCTTGTATCCGCTCCACTGGTATACAATCTACTTATATCAGGATGAATGTCATGGTATTTGACGACAGGTATTTTTTTACTGTTTCGTCTAATGTAATTACGAGTAATAATATAATCCAAAGAATATTGGCCATTTTTCCTCAATATTCCAAATCTGGATCCTAAATCATTATAAACACAATAATAAATTTGATTATTAGTCAAATGCATGACAAGTAATGCGTCAGTACCACTGACTCTCAAGAATGTGATAAATAGTTTACGCAAGAATGCAAGAGGAATTTGGTTTTCGTGAGTCCAAATGGCCACAAATATTCCTCGCGGACGAGCCCCAACATGGAGTACCAAAAGTTTGCAGAAATAATACATTGTATTTCTTGGTGTGTGTTGTGGAAGAGTAAAAAAGAGTGCATGACCCAGAAAAGGAGCATTCGAAGCAGCTTTCATGATATCGGAGGATGCCCCGCATCCAATGACTGTGACTGGTACGTCAAATTGATGAATTCTAGAGGTCGGTTCCAGTGGTGGGGTGCACAGGGACGAAAAGGCGATCTGAAAGGAAAACAATTCATTTGTTGTAGGATCTGTTATACAATAAGAAAGGTTAAACTGACCCACAACACGATCCTTATTGAAAATGAAAGGTTGCTATAGCACTGTGTCAGCTGATGCACTTGAAGTCGTGACAGGGCTATGGCCAATAGACTTGCATATACTGATATGTAAATGGAAAGATTTTAGAAGAAACAAACGGGGCGAAAGAATTAACGAGGGAATTGTTAGTGGGCTGGCAAAGGCTATGGGACCAAAGAATTAAAGGAAAAATGAGTTACGAATATATGAGATGTAAGGTACGCAGTCATGAATAGGAAATGGTTTATGCCAAGCCCATATCTGTTGAAGTTTATTACTGGATACGGCAATTTCAACTTATTTTCATGTCAAATTGGAAAAGAAGGGAATGGACTGTGTTTTTGTGGACAATGAGAGGAGACAGAAGACCTACTTTGAGATTGTGCACTGTATGGACCGTAGAGAGGGAGGATTTTGAGGGAGCTGCGGAGGATACAAATAATCATTTTCACAAAGAAAACGAGATAACAAAAGAATAAAAAGGTTTATGAGTTATTACAACAGTATGTGCAGGAGTTTGGAATATTACGTGCCATCTTTAAGACAAGTGGTTGATGTGACTGGTAGATGGGTATCCCCATTAAGAGAAGAATGGCAGAGAATAGAGAACAAGAGTTGCATAGCCACGAGTACAGAGGGGTTAAATACTGACGTTGTTGAAGACGGGGTTAAATCAATTGAGCTAGAATAATTGAGTCTTGTAAGATGATACACGTATTAGAGCAGGCTGAGTGGGGCTGGGATTCAGTCTGGATAAGGGTGCAATAAATCATCAACCTACCGACCATCCAGCCAGCATTTTGGCGCTCTAGCCACTGAGTCACATAGACTCCTTTTTGATACAATAAACTCGATAAATTATAGTAAAATAAAATGTTGAGACAGTTATCTAAAACGAATTCAGTTAGTTTTGTACGTTTACAAGACTGACCTTGTGTATATGTATCGACATATATGCGGTAATATTTTAATATCTGACCGCTTTAACCGGTAGTTTTAATTATGTCGCCGTTATCGAACGTATATCGTGAGTATACTGAAGGTCACATAACTTTACGCAAGAAATTGTAACATGAACGGGAACGCACTACGCTTCTTGGTTTATTTTAAGTAGTTACAGTGAATTATTGCCCTCAAAGTGGTCATAGGCAGTTTATAACAGCTCTCTTGGAAGAAAATTGTTAATCATTTTTTAAAATTTATTTCCCGTCTAACTGGCTTGATATTGGTACAGAGTTTGTTCACATCGTTGTCAACGCTTTTACTGCGCCACGATTCATTAGGGTTATGATCAGGGCCCGGATTTTGATGACCTAAAGTACCTAATAAATTATCGATAAAATGACTTTAATTTTTTTCTTTATTTCAGAGTATGAGAGGATAGCACAATACTTGCTTCTGTAACGTTAGAACTGAAATTAAAAATTAATAAATTTAAACTCGAAAATTTGTTTGGTTTCGGAAGATGAACGTATATAGAAATCTACCTCATTCAGAATTATTGCAGGAGATTACCAGCAGCATGCGTAGGTTCTCGAAAGTTAGGGAATGCCTATTGTAGGAAAGCAAATTTTTGTACTGTGAGAAACCCCTTTCCATATCCGCTGATACAACTGGGTCATACTTGAAATACTCTAAATCAGTGGCAGTGCGATCTTCTTCAATGCAGGAAGTATCAAATGTTTCACCAGTTAGCGCTTGAGAAATGCGACACAAAGTTTTGTATCCAGACATTTTATCAAGAACATTTTCCACTTTCTCTTCCAACTCCTCCCCCTACACTTTTCAGATCAGATGCAATTTTGTTAACTAGAGTTATAGAACTTTCCGGGCAGCACCTTTCCCCTGTAAACGTGTGATCCCTTGTGTTAAGCAACTGAAATTTGCCTTTATGAAGGCTAGCTGTCCTTCAATTTCGCTGTTTGAAAATAGTGTTTTAGCCGTATCAATTGCAGTAGCATCGTCAGGATTTAGTCTTTCTATAACACGCTTCACCATCTGGAAATGATCTCAATAATATATTGCTGAATCTATCCAGGTGCCCCATCGGGCGATGACAGGTTCTGGTGGGAGTGGAATACCGGAAAACATGGTCTTGGAAGAGCAGTTTACGAGAGGGAACCTGGACAAAAAATTTCTTCGTCTTTCACACTAGGCAATCCACTTGAGAAAAATGTGCTCTAACTTCCTCTGCCACCCTATGCATAGCGTGTGATAAGCAAGTAATGTGCACCATTTTCGGGTAAAAAGCTTGTACTTTCCTGCTTTCACAATGTATGGCGCTGCGTCAGACACAAAAAGCAAGACGTCATCATTTCTGGTACCCTCAGGCAACAACAAAAACAAAATTTTCAAAGAATCTACAAATTGCGGAGAGATTAATAGTTTCTAATACCTCACTTGTCATTCACCTGGTCCGACGATTTCCAATATACCAATGATCATGTTAGCATGTAACGATTTTCTACATCACACGTTTCGTCAATGGATATGAAAATCTTCTTACCATGTACTTTTCCCAGTATCTTGTAAATGGTGTTGTCGCAACATTGTGACAGGTAGTTCTTCCGATGAGTTGATTTGTCTGGGATAGAACGAGATAACAAAAGAATAAAAAGGTTTATGAGTTATTACAACAGTATGTATTTGTAACAGTTGAGTTATTACAACTAATCCCTTAGCCAGCGGAGGGTCCCATTCATTACGTTTCTCGAATGAAGTTCAGAAATAGTATAATGTTAATCAACGCTTTGACTCATTGTTTTAATGCAAATGAATGTCATCTGGTTCAGAACATTGGTTTTCAGAAAACGTTTGTCCAATAACACATGTCTATTTACGTATAAACAAAGAATTACATGGACGGTTCTCAAATATCAATAACACATTGTTTTTCATTAAAATTTCCTCGCCGCTTTTGAAAAAAGAAAAACCTTTGACTGAGTGGATGTCACTCCACACATTTTACGGAAGCCTCACAGGTATTTATGAGGATAATTCAACTCGACTTACACATAAAAAATTAAAATTTCGGACGACGGTATTGAGAGGATAATATAAACCACGAGAAAAGCCTTAAAAAGAACTACAAGAAATTTAAAAAAATTCACGGATGAACTTATTAGAGGGTGGTAAGTACCATGTGAAAAAGCAGAAGTAGCCAACACTTACAAACAAGGAAGATAAATTAGACGGAAATAGAGAAAATTGTATTTATTGGCAAGAGGGAAGTTAAAAATACCAAGTAGTCATGAGGAACATATTGCTCGAATAGGAAACACAACAGGCAGGACGAGAATGTTTGGTAAAAGAGACAAGACGATTGCCCACGTACGTACTATGGAAAGTTCTCTATACGACGAAGTAAGACGGGAATATTACAAGAAGAAGAGGAAGAAGAGAAAAGAATTCCTAGTGCATGACAATGAAGAAATAACAGAAATAAATAATACAATCATTTATTAGACTAGTTTGAAAATTTACATTTTTTTTTCTATCTACATTTTTTTTCTGATACTACGATAAGATCCTAATTAACATCGGTTCAGAACATTTTTTTATTGCTATAAAATGTCAAAAATTTGTTAATGTTGTATTGATGTAACTATGATCAGCCTTTGACAACTTTAATCACGCGGCGGACAAAGGTGATGGAAAAAAAAGGAAGTAAAAGACTTAAGTTAGGCCGGCCTTAACGTCCGGTTTCCTGATTCGTAATCGTCGTCAGGTTTCCGGATCAAGAAATCGAATCAGGAAGAATTTGGAATCGGAAAAATTCCGAAATGGACATCGATTCGAATCACATATCTATTCAGAATGATCGGCATTCGATATTCATTCGGAATTAATATCGAACCAGAATTCACTAGACTCTGAATCAAACTTCATGTTCATTTATTGTTATATCTTTTGTTGGGTAAATTTCTTAAATCAAAATAATTTCAGTAAAAAAAAGTTCAGGTTTGGAAAGAAACTAAGTTGAGTGATGCATTATTGAACTTCTCAACACAAGTTTATGTTTATATTAACAAAGGAAGTCATAGTGCGGACATTTTTTGTCCATTTCATGAAAACATTTCATAATGTTGGTAATGCTATTCTTCAGTCAAGAACGAATGATGCAGGAGTGTATCATCTGAATGGATTGACTCGTATCTAAAAATATGGAAGTCGCGTGATAAGAATATTTGACATATACAGCGGAAGACAATAGTCAGGTGCTGAATACCCCAAAGATCTGTTAATGAATGAAAATAGCTCATGTGAAGAGGTGAAACTCCTGCAGTTAGAAATGCAGGAAGATATAAATCCACTACAGTTGTCTTTTACTAAAAGCATTCTATGATAACGAGTTCAAAATCTGAATTCATTATTTTTCATTTATCTCAAAACTCTTATCTGTTATAGTCATTAAAGTGTCATTCTAATATCTATTGTAATTGCTCCGAAATAGAACAAGTCCAAAATATTAAATACCGAGGATTGTAGACTGAAATAAACATGGAAAATCAATATTCATTATCTGAAAGTAAATTGATAAAATACTTCAATGTACCTACATTGTGTGCTTAGATCTTTTTATTGTAAATACATACTTCAAAATTAGTATTTTGCTTTAATAAACTCTAAAATGGAATATGCAGTTGAGATCTGAAACCATTGTGGCTCTACAAAAATGTTTTGTCTCTAGTGTCTAAAAAGAAAAGATCAAAATACCTAGTACCTCGTTAAAAACACTTAAAATATTACAATTTAGAAAATAATATATAACCAAGCACTTAAAATATGCTAATTGGGAAAGACAAACAAAATTAGTTAATTAATTAATTAAAATAGTAAAACTCAGATGTTATAATTTACCTGTTTCTAAACCAAACTATACTGTTATCCTTTACCAAAAAAAAATTCTTTCCTTACCCCAAAGTATGAAAGTGTTTTGTGTCTACTGAAATCAAAATGTGTCTAGTTGGGAAGGAAATTCAATAAACTAGTAAAAAATTATTTATTTAATTTTATGCAATATACATTTTATTTCAATCAATGAGCTCAATTTACTTTTGTAATTTGTAATGTTATGTTTCCTTTCCAGAAGCCAAATTTTTCTTATTTTAATATACATCACATTGCACGTTTTTACTGTCCAATTCAGACTGGGCCTTTCTTTTCTCCTTGAACTATTTAAATTCATGTAACATGAATAGCACCAAAGGTGTATTATAACCTGGGGGGAAAATTTCAAAATAATAACTGTATAAAATCTTGAGGCATATTCAAACTTTATTTTGAAGTTAGTAATATATGGTTATTATTTTTTGGTTTATAATACATTTTTGTTGGAATATTTGAGATTCAGAAGTAGTATTGTATGACATAGCCACTGACATGACCGTCACGATACAGATAACCACCATTTGTTTACGTACAGATTGTACACAACACACAAAAAAAAAAACAATCACAACTCACAATGAATGAAGATTACAAAAAAATAACATTTCTATCTTCAATAATATTCTCTGTGACATAATATCATAATACAAATTGAAATAATAGATTGAAATGATTTTTTAGTGCATAAACCTCTTTTGAGTATTATCCGATGAAAATTTCCGGACGCAAGTGTTCAGAACGTCAGGAATCCTTCCGTCAGGAAAGAAATCGGACGTGCGAGTCAGACCCATCTGTTAGCATGACTTCGGAATCCGTATTCTTATTCTTGATCCGGAAACCGGACGTGTGCGGCTGGCCTCACTGGTGACAACGAGTAAGATATTGATTTTTTGTCCCCTTAAGACTAGTTTTGCCTGATGATTGGGAGTACTGCGCGACGCGACTGATCAGTCGAGCGCAACGAAGATTCAACAGCGCGATTGGACAAATGGAGTAGCAGACTAGCGGACTATTTTCGATCGGAGGGGAGAGAGAGGGATTAGAAGAAGAGAGTGGGCTTTCGAGGGAGACACAAAGAGCATTGGAAAAAGTTTTTGGGGAAACAGTGGTTTATGCGAGTCGAGACGGTGTAACTAAGCAGCAGATTTTGTAGAGTCGAACACGTGTACATGTTTCGGCGTGGATCAGAAAATGAAAAGGAGCCAGATAAATTATGAAAATCACGGGAGGGTGAAATAATTTGCCAATTGTGATCGTGAAGGATTGGACTAAAGAGGAAATTTGAAGAACCGTTGTTTTAGTGATGGGGCCGCAGCCAGGTAGCGGAAGACACGAGGCAGAAACAAAGAAAAGTGGCTAGTGAGTGTTGGCCGATGAAAGGTCTAGTGCGTGTTGGCCGATGAAAGGCTAGTGAGTGTTGGCTAGTGAGTGTTGGCCATCTGGTGTTGGCCGATGAAAGGTCATCGCTATCTAATGTGGCGTCCGTTCGCAGAAACAGGTACAGTGAAATAACGTGAACTATTGGAAGGTAATAAGAACAGAATGGGACGACCTTCTAGTGGAAAAAAGAACTGTAAGACATTAAAAGGAGAACTCTAAAACATTAGTAAATTTGTAAAGATATGATTTGTCTTAAAAGAACTGAAGGGTTGCGTTATACCAAGCACGATGAAAAATGATTGATTTTGGGACAAGGGATTATAATTTAGTTATATAAGAGAGATTATTTGATTGTGTAAGATTAATTATTAATTTTATATTTAGTTTTGTTGTACTGTTTGAATAGGTAATGGTGTTTATCAGGAAAGAATTTATTGAATTTAAATAAGTGTGAGAATTTATTGGATTAGATCGTGTGTGATGACTATGATACTCGATGAGTTTCTAGATTTCGATCTGGTGTGATGGTATCAGTTAAATTGAATTATGTTTACTGTGAGTTAGGACATTTCCTATCAATGAATACTAACTGTAATCTTTCGTTTTTTATTGAATGTATACTTAGAACAACAAATCAAGCTCAATTTTCCAAATATATTGCCAAATCTAACCCAAGAAAATCGCAAACCTACTTTATTTAATAGACTACATTTTCTTGGCCTGGTCTTAGTTGGCATTTTACAATTAATGCATTCGTACTCGACAATTAATTTTTTTTTATATTTTCGATCAGTTTCTTGGAGAGAAGGGATATATATATANCGGTGTTCGCGTCGCGGAGGACTTCTCCTTCGCCGTGCGGCATATAATATATATATATATATATATATATATATATATATATATATATATATATATACATACACACACACTTAATTAATTAATTAAAAGATAAAAAACATAATGCCAACTTCATTGCAAAAGGTCTATGACGGTAGAAGATGTTATTTGTAATACGCGATTTCGTGGTAGTATTTAATTTAATTCAACATCATTAAATTTATGTCTAATGTCTAATCAGTCAAAGGTTTGATCCAAAGTTATTAAAAGTAAATTTAATATAATAATATTTTAGTATTTACCTATTTAGGAACCATCCAAAAAAATCCATTTTGGTAAAGAAATTTCTCTCAGTACAGGATTTCTCAATATGAGTAACAAGCTGCATGCAAGCGCTTTGCTTTGAAATCGTCTTCAATGTTACCTCTAACTACTGGATCATTACGCAGTTTTACGAAATCCTCTACAGTTTTGTCATACGAATAAAACTGAATGATATAATTACAGTCTTTTTCTCGTACTCATTTATCAAACTTAGAGAGTAAATTATAAATCTAATCTTGAGTCTTTTTCTTATTTTGTTGAGAAATAGCTTCACATCGCTGATGAGTGACATTTAATGGGTTCGAAAACCGAATACGTACTTCAATTTTTTTTTATCTAATTCAATATACACAATTTATTTACAATGCACCTACAATCTTTCTACACCTCTAGTTTCTTACTCACCGTCTTCTATGTATTCAGTACGAGGCGCTCGTATATTCGTATTTCTTTTCACACACACACAAATATATATATATATTCTAACGACCCAGATTCGTTAGGTAATTATACGATATTTAATAGATTTTTTTTTGAGGATATAACGACGAGTT
>NNCF01130713.1:0-28676 GCA_002313205.1 Laupala kohalensis
TATTTTATTGGAATGATGTATAAAAGATATAACAAAAACATTCGTAGATTCTTATTGTCTTTGTACTGTTCCAGTTTAATTAAAAACAGAACATTTTGTTTTCTTTGTTGAAAGCAAGAACACAGTTCATTATTATCTAAATTACCTGAAAAATGGAGTTCCATACTTTTTAAATTTCTAAACAGATGATAGTAAAGGTCTTGAACTTTCTTTAAACTTTCCATTTCGATTAGTTAATGTCAGCGCTTAAAATGTCAGGTTGACGTAAATAATTGATATCTACAAACAAGAGTCGAAATCCAACGTGTGCGGCGAAGTGGAAATTGTGAGGGACCGTCCGTCACTCGAATCCGAGGCCGCCACTGTAGTGCTTTTAACTGAGGAGAACCCTGGTTCGAGTCTCGGTGCGTCACGTGGTATTAGACGATGCAAACTTCCCTCCCCGTGTACAAGTACTCGGAATGTATGAGTTCAAAAATGTTTAAAATTATCGACGGCAAGCGTGGAATAACCGAAATTAAAATAATATAATACGCAGAACTTATTTTTGTATAACGGGACGTCCCAAGACGCTGATTCAAATAATTAGCGTTCTCATTTCCTTTAATTATTATATTAAGATATTCCATTAAACATTCACTATTTTGAAGATTATAATGAAAAGGATATTTTTTAATTCAAAGAAATTATGAAACATTTTTATCTTTTTTCCATTTAAGCCAGTTTAAGCTACCCAAGTGCCTCACAAACCCACCGAACTTTTAAATGAATCATAAATCCCTAAGCGTACTGACTCCACAGAAATGATTCAATCATCAGACACACAATAATACATTTTATGTTCCATTTCTATACTTTCATGATAGAAAACATGTTCGTAGCGATTTTGGAGCGTCGGAAAAAGTAGATACCGATCTCTCCGCAGTGTAAGGGAACAGCGTAAGGGAACTATTTCAACTTTCCTCCTCTAGAGACACAGCACGAGAGAAAAATCAAGGAGAGGGAGTTAGAATCGGTTCAACGAAGAGTGCAAGAGAAAAATAGAGGGAGAACTCTATCGAAGAGCGCGGTTCTTGGAAATTGCAAAAGAGCCTGCAGGTGTCTGTTGCAGCTGCTCTTGGCGAACCGTGGCAAAACGTCTCTCGTGAGAGGGTATTCTAAGATACCCTGCAGGATTTTGTGATTCTGCTTCTTTGTCGGAGTTGCATGGCTGTGTTCTTAACTTTTGTTGTTAGATTTAAAATAATAAGAAAACAAAATATCAGGTATTCTTGTGAAGGACCACGCAAATGATCGGAAATGTCACGTTGTATATCCTAAGTATCGCTATAAAATCAATTCAACATCTCCATCTCTTAAAGTTAAAAAAGTTGCAACGTAAGACTGTTGAAACATGGTAGTTTTTGAAATAGGAATGAATAAATTTTATTGTAGATTTTATACGCAATATAAAAAAATAATAATTAACATAGTTCGAGTTTGCAAAATCTAAAAATAGAACTGAGAATATATATTCTATTTTTCCTGAAGTATCTTCAATAGCCTTTATTAAGTTTTACAGAATATGAATAAATGCGACGGTATAATCGTAATGTCATCGAAAGAAACTTAATTTAATATCGAGTAACAACGGAACAAGAAATGTGACCGCAAACTACACTAGAACCTTGATAACTAAAAAACAACAACAGGGGACTTACATCTCGTAAGTACGTGTTTTGCAAACACGGGGTCCCGAGCTGAGTCTGGCATTACTTCCACTTACTTGTGCGAGGTTCCTTCCTTTCTCTTTCCTGACCTTCCTTGGTCACCTCTTGTTCTTTTCGATCCCGACGCTATTAAGGCTAGGGTATCTTTCATTTTCCTCATTTTCTGTCCCCCACTCACTTTCAGTTCTCAATGTTTTGAATTTTTGTTTTGATATATGTTTTGGTATGTTGTAATTCAGGAGGGTGTTTAGTGGGTATAGTTGAGTCATTCGGCGAGTCCCACACGCGGAGAGGGTCATGTTGGTTCTCCCTAGTGCGTAACTAAATTTTCCCTACCTGTGTTTTTAGGGCTCCAATGACTTCGATGTCGACGAGCCGTAAAGCCCCACACACAAAAAAGTAAAACAAGTATGCTGAAGGATGAAAAGTTTCTTTTAAATGCCCCAACACTCAAAGTCAAAAGGGGAACGATATACAAATCTACTCATTTCATAAAAATATATTTTTCTATTGAAAGAGTTGTAACATTATTCTTTGTAAGAAACACAAACGTTTTACTAGGAAAAATTGAAAATTTGCAAATGAGCGATATAATGAATATGATCTGAATTCCTATTCAATGAGTTATATTGAAGTATATGTCACTAGAGAGCACAGCATTAGCGTTTTATTCTCCGTCTCAATCTTCATGACATAAAATATATTGAGGTCTGACGCTGGGAAGTTGAATAGCATACATTACTCACGAATCGGTAATTCGCTCACTTTATTAAAAAGTTACATATGACCATTCGTATTTTAATCAAGAGACTTAAAGTGCTTTAGTAAATTTATTCTCAACATTTTTCTTTTAGAGTTTTCACGATTGCTTCAAATTATTTCGTGTTTGTAATCAATTACCTCTAGGTTAATGAACAAATTCAAGTTCATTATATTATTGCATATTATTAATCATGTTACGTCATATTAATCATCTTATTAATCACCGCAATCTAAGAGATTTCTATATTGCATCTTACGGAAATGGAAAAAAGTGTCCAGTATTTATGATCCAATTTTCTATAAATACAAGAGCTTAAATTAATTGTTAAATAATATGTTATTGAATCTTCTACGAATATAAAATAGTTCTATCATTTTACGGTCTTTTAAATGATGGGGAAAATACTAATACAACAAAATAAATTTGTTGGACAAGATAATGACCGTTTCAAAGAATTTACCGAAATTGAATCGAATAATATTTGTACACAACATCTCGAGGCCCCGTGTAATAATATTGGTTAAAAAAAAAGAAATTTTAATTATCTGTTATGACGATTCTTCCTCACAATTTATTCCTCTCACCACATCTCAAAATAACGTCATTTATCGTTGGATTTTGTCAAATAAAAAAAAAAGTTTGAGTAAAAAATTGAATATTTTTTTATCTATTGAAAAAATAACTTTCTCATTTATACATTCGACATTTATAAACTAATAATAAAGTATCTTTCATGTGAATGATAGGAAATATTGTAACCATATCGCGACGCACTTAGTTTAAATTTTAATTTGTGTATTACGAAATAAATTTTGAATTTTTGAACTTCAAAAATATTGTCCTAAACAGAGAGGAAATTAAATGGTGAACATAATACGAAGAGTTTCCAGAGTTTATAAATTTTTTATTTGAAATATCATAATATTCTGGTCATGTTGACACAATAATTTCTCTATGTTACACTTTTTAACACTCAGGATTCGCATGTTCCTGAAACTTTGTTGACATTGTCCTAAGCTGAGAATAGGAATTTGTAAGAACAATTTTATGAATTGTTGTGGAAAACAATATATTATTGGAAATATGAAAGCAAAAGTAGCTTTAAATACTTTTTCCAACATTAAGAGAGAGAAAAAGTATTCGGAAGTGTGGTGTTTAAGAAGGTTAAATTCCTATGAGGGTTAAGCTTCAGGAGACATTCCCTACAAAAATATTGATTTGTTGATTAAAAATTGTAAATTAAGGCAGTACAAGGGAAAATAGAATTAAATCTTTAAAATGTCTCAAATTGGCATAAATAAATATAAAGGTATACTTATTGTGATTTCAACTTGAAAAACATACGTTAAAGAAAATAATTGCAATTATAATTGACGGTGTAATACATTGCGTGTTAACTGATATAAACTAAATAATGTTTTTGTTTTTCATTATTATAATTCATAGTGTTGAGTTATTAAACAATTACAATGAAAACAAAGAAAATAATTATGCTTCTCAGTGATTTCACTATCACGGAACACAAGTCTTACATTACGCTGAAAGTAAAGCAAGTAAAAAGAAGCAAAATTAGAATCACCGGTTATTTTTTTATTATTAAAAACGAAATTACTTTTTCACTTTGTAATATAAACTTTTATTGTATCAGTCCAATTCTAAAGATATATAAAGCTTCAGCGCGACGGTTCCAATGTGGTGTTTTAACTCAAAGGAAGAGATGGGGGACAAGAACCATCGCACAGAGGCTCAGGAAGGGAGTCGTCATAATTACTGCTGACAGAAGGAAAAGGCACAAGGGGTGGAAGGTGTGAATAAGGGGATCATCAGAAGCAATGCAGGGGATGCAGCGAACGAAGAAGAGGAAATTTCAGGGGTGGTGTTAATCAGTAAGAATAAAAAGTATATTCGAAAAGGAAATAGGTGCGTTAGTACATTCCAAAACATAAAATGGGACCAAAAGAAATACTTATAAACTGTTGGTAAATAATTCTACAACTTTTTTATTCAACAAATATCAGTTAATTGTTTTTAGATAAAATATAATTTTAAATACACTACCGAATATACAAGTGTAGCGCTTGTATTGAATGCAATCGATGACAACATGGATTCTGTTATTTTTCCTACGATTGTGGAACTATCCACTCTTCCTTCTCTTCTATGAGTTTAGTTCTTAGTATTTTTGTCTGAAACGTATCAAAGGAATTTGGAGACTAATGAAATAATAGACTACATCTGGCTAATTTCTGTTTCATTTATATTATTGCATTATATTTTGAAGTATTATGTTTTTCGGTGAGTGTTTCAGATTAAGAAAATTATAGTATACTAATTCTCCACTTGAATTACATGCTCTTAGTTCAAGAACACATTTCAAGGATACCTATGCTAACGACACAATGGCGAAAGTTTTATAACGAATCTGTTTGTGTAAACGCAAAAACCACTTTCGTCTGCGTAATTTGTGTTATTTCTCTAAACTATGGTCATTGAAAATTATAGGTGATTTATGTATTGAATTTTATTGGTAGTTGTAGCATTAGATAAAGGATATCTGTTTCAACAAATTTACAATTAATTTTCATTCAAAAATGAAAAAAATACCTAAATACATTATTTTCCTTTGGATCCATTTTCCATATTCTAATTTCTATAAAATTTATAAACTGAAGTAATAATTTGATTTTACTTATAGCATTTCTATTTGTAAAGAATGCAGAAAATTAATTTCGTCATAGATGGTGACAACATTTTCGGAAAACAGTCATGCGCAATGTTGCAATTTAATCTCATATATGATTAACTAATTGGTGATGCAATGTAACCTAACAAATCTAATCCAATAGAAAAGAGAACTGGATTACATTAATATATTTTATTCAGTTTTTTGTACTCATAGATATATTTTGATTCTATCACAATCATTTAATGGATTACTCCTATATNTGATTCTATCACAATCATTTAATGGATTACTCCTATATTTCAATTACCTTTCCAGCAGATTAGAACATGTAAATAACTAAACCCTTATACATAATATTATCTTCGTCAAATGATTGGAATCAGTAACATATTCTGGAATTTAAGGATTATATATTATTTTATTTAAGTTAAATCTCTGTGAGAAAGCGTAATTCAAATAAAAACCTCAATTTCCTTCAATGTTAAAAATAAATAATTAATAAATAATACATCCGATTTTTTTCTTCATAGTCTCCACATTTCACTCATGAGAAACAGTGATCAAGGTGTAGTGTTATAGTAAGGTCAAGGCTAGATTAGGCTTAGAGTTTTTCTGTCCACGGTCAATACTCCGAGAGTGGTAGAGTAAGACCCGGGCCCCTGAACAACCCGCGGCTCCAACGTCAACAGTGGAGAGTGGATGGAGCCCCAGGCAGCGCACTGTGGTCTGCATAGAGTCCTCTGAGGTTACCATGTGCTGTATGTGGTTGCAATCCACTGCGCTCAGGTCACACTGAGGATTAGAGGTCACATCTCGGATGTGGACGTACATAGCTAGAAGCGAGTGTAATATACGGAATGGATTTCTCAGGTGTAAATTTCAAATTTCCCTCAGATTTATTGATGTTAATTAAACTGATCTTGAGATCGAGCATTATGTTTTTTATGACTCATAAAATCATTTTGAGAAGAGAAAACTGATGGCCTTCACAATATTCATTATTATAAAACTCAGAAAGTAATAAAACATTTATGTGACAACTCAGAAGTGAAAAATTCCATATTTTTATTTACGTGTTTTTTATTAACCTCTTCCTATTCCAAAATCAATACGGAGATAGTTTTTTAAGAAAATTAATAAAAGCACCACGTCACCACATTACGTGATGTGTCGAAAAATATTTTAAGTAAAACATTCATTTTTTGTCGCTATACATGACCGGAATTACATTATAAAATAATGTATAGATGTTATTTTGTTTTACAAAATATACTATGCAAGGTATACATGGTAAAAGATATGCTTCAATTGATTGGTTTGTGTTCAAGATATTTTCATGGGAGAAAGTAATGTATCTAAAAATATTCAAATGTGAAAATTCAAGGAAGGATACCCTCAGACAATGGTCTGCACATCAGAATACAATCATTCACTCGCATTTCACCTCGTATCTAAATTTTCTCAATAATAGATTGATGTCTGACACGTGGAATGCTAGTATAATACTTTGACTCGCGTTTACTTTGAAATGAATTTAAAAATTTCAAGATTTTTTTAATAGTAATGCTTTCTTCTTGAGCACTTCTATAAGAATAAAAAAGTATTACTATGTAAAAAATGAAAGTGGAGTACAGCTATATACGATGAATGTATCAAAATATTAACTAACATTGTAAATACTTCGTCGGAGAAGTTTGCTTCACACGGAAGGTTCAAAACAGAAAGAGCGTTGACAGTAGTTGGAACTACGTACGGATACCCTGTAATGAGAACACTAAAGCCACTACAAGCTCTTTTCCTCCCCCTCTTCTCCTCCATTGTCCATAAATAGAACTGCATTCACACACACAATTTCATATTTTGGAAGTTAATTCTCATCTGATATACAGAATTTCCCACACAGCGCGAATAAGTTTTCTAAACTAAAAAATGAAAATTAGGAAAATCTTGTAATCTGATTCTTTTTATGGAAGTGAATAACGAGATTTCTTGGTCTAATAGTTGTCTAATAACTGAGGGAAACGTTGGTAAATCTACATAAGATTAGGGGGAAAATTAAGACTAAGTTTTAATATGAACTGTTGTTATGAATTATCATTGTTTTTGAACTTATTTGTGGAAAAAATATTATGGGAAAACGTCGGTGATATATTGTGGGGAAAAATATTTGTAGTGATTAGTTGATGAGCAAAATATTCCAAGATGATGAGTACATCAAGTTGATTATGTACCCAAAATTTCAATTCAGTTTTTTGTTGGTCCACATGTCCTATCCAGTTTTTAAATTTAACTTCATATCAGTATTTATGAACATAATTGCAGGTTTCAATCATAAAAATTGCGATAAAATAATATCGTTATAGAATTTTTACCGGAATGACAGTGCTTGTTTTATCCAGAGGGAATTAATTTTGGAGCATTAGATGTGTAGTGGGTAACCCGCTCAATTGATGATAATATACGTCAATATTTCCAATGATATCTGGGCATATTTGTGAAGAATTTGTTCAACCCCAAATAAACCTAGATTTCTTAGTAAAAATTTACGAGTTTAGTTCTCTCAGTGTACCCTCTCAATCAGTGTTGGAGATGTAATCTTGAAATCCCTATCTGTCTTTTCCCCTATGCGTTTTCACTACACTAGTGCATCACACATCCGTATGGAAGCGTAAGTGCCGGTTTCACACTAGGCGATTGGTCTCGGCTACACATCTCGGGAACACGTCGCTCCTTTCAGTTTAACAATGTATTAAATGGAGTCTCCTTGAATGCTTTTCACGCACGGAAACTCGAGTCCACTGTCTCGTGAGTCACCCATTAGAGCGACGTGTTGCCGGGACAAAATGACACATAAGTAGTCAGCGGAGTGTGCTATATCAAGTCATGTTATCACTGGGCTGAATCGTTTCCGTAGGTTCCGTCCCGATCTGGTGTTGTGATTGGTTCCCCATGTCCCCGGTGAACCGATGAGCCTATTCGAATTACCTGTGCAATACCATGAAATTGAAATATCACCTCCGTTCCTTCGAAAACGGTCTCCAAGTGTGAAACTACCCTAAGAGTGTCCTCGCTCTCCTTGCTCGTTAATACGGAAGAAGTGGAATCTTATAACTCTGACCGGACTCGAAAACTGTTGTTTCCCTTAAGCGGTCGATAATAATTGACATATTTACGTCTATCGTCATTATGTTATACATTTTTACAACATTTTTTTACACATGAATAACAATAATTCACTCAAAACGTTTCTCGTATGATTCTCCCCTTCGTTACCTTCAACGACTCCTACATAACCCCTTTCCACTACTCCGACGCTGAGCTCTGCAAATGGAGGAGAACTCCTAAGAGCTAATGTTCGTTTTTGTTTTTGTGTGTGTGGAGCTTTACGACTCGTCGACATCGAGGTTATTAGATCCCTAAAATTCTGTACAGGTAGGGAAAATGCAGTTACGCACTAAGGAGAGCCAACATGACTCTCCCCGCGTGTGAGACTCGCCGAATGACTCAACCCTACCCACTAAAAACCCTCCTGAATTACAAAACATCAAAACATATATCATTACATCAAAACATTACAACGAGGAAAATGAAAGATACCCTAGCCCTCGCGTCCTAATAGCGTCGGGATCGAAAACAACAAGAGGTGACCAAGGAAGGTCAGGAAAGAGAAAGGAAGGAGCCTCACACAAGTAGAGCCAGACTCTGCTCTGGGTCCCGTGTTTGCCGAACACGTACTTACTAGATGTAAGTCCCCTGGGGGGCTAATGTTCGGTGTATTCCTGGGACTCCCCAGAGTACAGAAAAGGAAAGGGCATGAAACGGACATTCTCAAACAAAGGGAAGAAGGGATTTCATTTCGAAGGAGGAAGAATGCGTAAAGAGAGCACAAAGGAATTACCAAACATGTGAGAAAGGAGGCCTATTTACTTTAAATTAGCATTGTGATTTTGAACAAAAAATAGTTTAATTAAATATGTAGTTGGAGCATATAAGAGGTTTTCTTAGAGATAAAGGTGGAATCTGAAAAAAACTTTCTGTCATGTACATACAACATTAAATATTTGTCATGACTTGATAATGTGCATTGTCATATTAGTTAAATTATGAGGGGTTATCGAAAAACTAACAAATTATACGACAATAAAAATATTAATGAATAATAACAATATTACTAAATAATAACAATATTACTAAATAATAACAATATTAATCAATAATAATGATAATAATAACAATAATAATATTTATTATTTGTGGTTATTTACTATTAAAAAAGGTGAATGAATTTGAATGTTATCATTATTTTCTTGTCTTCTTTTGTTATTTTTTCGTTCCTCCTCTTCATTCGTTCATAGTGTTCACTCTTTCTCTTTTCGGTCCATTTGCTTCCTCACCTTTTCACTACTAATTATTCCTCAAATGTGTGTTTTCTTAACTCTTTACTGTCAAATGTGTCATTTTCTATTCGGATGAACAAATAAACTTTTTTGTTTTAAGGTCTTTTTCTGTTTTAAGTATCCATTTCCACTTACTTTTACTGGTGCTTGTAATGTCATCTGGTAATTCTGTTCCTGTTCATCCTTTTTACTGTTCGTAAAATTTTCTCTAGGTTTTTTCGATGCATTTGTGATAGTTTCTGTACGCTCGTNCCTGTCCTTCCTTTTTACTGTTCGTAAAATTTTCTCTACGTTTTTCCGATGCATTTGTGATAGTTTCTGTACGCTCGTATATTTCCCATAATTGTCGTTTAATCCACTTTCCGTCTCGATTCTTGAGTTTATTGATCTAAAAAAGATTCCGGAGAATATACAACCATCAACTTATATAGTTTGAAAAATAAAGACTTCACGACATACATCGTTCCTCGTTTCGATCTTGTTCACTCACNACGAGTTATATACAACCTTCAACTTATATAGTTTGAAAAATAAAGACTTCACGACATACATCGTTCCTCGTTTCGATCTTGTTCACTCACAGACGATGGCATTCTTTTGGCTTCCGTCACATGGCATCCAGCAGCAATATCTCAAGGAGCTTAAAAGCTTCTCAAGAGCAATATTCTCCGACAGTGAACGCTACTGAATCGACTGCACACGACGTGAACCCGATTCTCCAAGAGAGAGAGAGAGAGAGTACTGTCAGCCAGTCCGTAAGTACTGGCACAATCGTATTGAGGAGATGTTCTAGAAATATTTTTACTTTATTTAAAATTAATAAAAATTGAAAACGAGATACAGTTTTACCAATTCTTATATTTAGAAGATATTAAAGAGTACACATAATCAGCATCTTTAGACTGTGGATATTTGATACATCTTCACTTTATATTTAAAAAAATTAATATTGTGAATACTAAACCTCGTTGTCAACTTACTGATAACATATGCCAATCAAAATGCTACAAACAAAACACGATTTAATATCTTGTCATGACATTCAATTTAACTACCGTTATTTTAGATATGTACTACTTATTTTTCTTATAATACGTTCCGACCCATTTTTAAATCTTCTAATGGTTCGAATTGGAAATGACAGCTTTTTTATTTGAATACATGTTCTTCAATATTTGACGTAAACAAATTATAAGCTATGTATCATTTATTTACGTCTAATGTAACTATGGACCACGAAAGTTAGAATGTAGATGCCTTCAAGATATTAAGATACGATATAACACTACTTAAGTTGCCATTCTTGTAATTTTGAATCCATTGTAACTACCGTCTACATTTCATTTCACGGAATTAAGCCAACAGCATTATTTTCCTACAGAAATCACTTAGCTTAACCACTCTATTAAATACAGAGGTCCGAATACCTTTTGTTACTAAATCACTCGATACTCCCAGTTTAATAGTGTGAACCTTTCCGTAAGGGACAATCCTAGTCATCAATATTCAACACAAATCATCGATAAATTTTGTAGTTTGATTTTTGTTTAAATGTCAAAATAATTTTTTGTCCCCTTACAGTTTTAATAGTACATATTATCTGCAATAGTTATTTATATGTTTGCGTTGCAAGTGTTTTAAAATCAGATGATTGGGGCGTCATATAAATACACGTAACGAGACATAAGATGAAACATTGAAGCAAACTTTGGAAAGTTCTGGTATAGTTTTTTTTTTTTCATTTATGTGAGGTATTCCAAACCCTGCATTGCGAATTATAAAGCAAGTTTTCAAGTTTACAGTAGTCCATTAGTTTTTTTATAAACGTTACTACGATATGAGTCGAGCAAGATGGTCCATTTCCCTCTACTGGCTTCGGCGCTCCTTCGGGATCTCAGAAGCGCTTAAACCATAACACATTTTCCAACTCCCCTCTGAAACCTCTTGAACGAACGCGAAGAAGGCGGCTTTCTTCTTAACGCTCCCAGAAACTGTGCAATATTAATTATACCGAGGATAACCTATTTCACAATGATGAAAGATAGGCGCCCTAAATGGGGACAGAGAATTAAAAGACTCTATTTAGTTAACCCATAAAATTAGTTAAGTAAATTTGCTCGGAGCGAATCACCTCTTTTTATAAGAGTTACAAGTTCTCGTGGGCATTTTATCTTCTCGTTCTTGTGGCGACTGCCATCTTGATACGCTGCTCTTCGTGGGCGAGTCCGCGAGATGAAAAGTACTAGACGATTGCTCCGGAGGGAAAAGAAATTCTAGGAAGAGAAAGTTCATTATTGTACGAGCTATTGGGTTTGTACTTCCCGAACTGACGACTTATTACAATATGTTTTTGTGATAGGACTCCGAGGTTACGCTCTTGAACATAAATGGCTGTATTTAATTAGCATTTTTCTCGGAAAAGTTTGCAGATATGCTTCGTCAATTCTGAGAAAAAAAACTTTTTATGTTGAAAAATTCAGGGTTGAGTTGAATTCACGAAATCTGGGGATGGTTTTGGGACAGTTATCAAAAAATAGATGACAGTTTTGAAAAGCAACTTCAATCTTGAGTTGAAGGAACTTCAATTTTAAGATCTTCAATTAGAGTATTCTAGCAGAAATATATCTATTCAATTATTAATTACGATATGGAAATAGATATAAATTGAGTAATTTTGTGATAACAATTTCTACATATGAATAGAAGCGGTGGAAAACGTTTTGCATGTTAGCAAAATCATGCGCTTAAAAATTATTTTAAAAAATTTACGATAATATTTAACCTACACAAGATTTAAGAATTCCATCTTTATCTAATTCATTAAATAGAAAAAAGGTCCCTAAAAGAGAAATAATATTCAACCATAAAAACATTTTATAATATTAAGAACAAATAAAGTTACTACGAAAAACACGTATGAGCTCAATTCGCCTGAGAGTTGCTGAGTCACAGATTGTCCTTTCCTTGGGCTGCTGGCGTAATGTGTGGGAAATTACTGTAATAATTCAATATCCTAGCGAATGTGCCAAATAGTCTCCCTAGGACTCTTGGCGTAGGAACTCCAGCAAATAGTGAGAGGCCGACTGAGTCACCAAGCAAGTGTGTGTAGTCATATAAGATAAATTTTTATTTCTGCAGATGAAATTTACTCATCCAGAAAATCAGCCAGTTTTAGTTACAATAGAACTACTCTTAACCGTTTTGGTCGTGACTGATACCCTGGCGGGTTACCCGTTTGACCGATTAATCCGAGATTCCCGTGAAAAATCGACTTTCGTTCAAAATCAGCCTACAATTTCGTAAGGATATCATGAATAAAGAAGCAAATGAGACGTCATTGCAACTCATTTTATTGTGCAGTATGTTCATACATAAACGAACACGAAAAAAAAAAAATTCATAGAAATATAGAAGAATGTACTCGGAAAAATAGACTCGGAAGCAAGAGGGAAATCAAACTGGCAAACTCGCTCCCTTTATCCCGTTTTGCCCATCACTACACCAAAACATTGCACACCTAACGTCACGTCACCCCGTTTTACTTTCCAGGTAACAAACCAGGTAAGACCCGTCAAAAAGAGAAGAAAAAAATGTTCCACGGGATAATAATAATAATAATTTTATTACTGCAATTGGACTGTCATGCCCGGTGGCAGAAATTAAAAACGTTAAATATACGTCAACAATATACAACAATTACAACAACAAAAATAAAACGAGGATATACAAAATCATACATGAATTAAAATAAGAATGTGTTAAAATAAGAAAAGTATTAAAATAAAAATAAGAAAAGTATTAAGATGAGAAATGTATTTAAGAAATATAATATCATACCATTTAAAAACTAAAATTCATAATTTAATTCATTAAAAAAATAAAGCAATTTTTTATCTTAAATTTAATTATTTAAAGTAATTTATCTTAAATTCAATTATTTAAAGTAATTCAAAATTAAATTAAAGTATTCAAACTAAATTAAATAATGACTGAACCAAACTCTAAAAAATATGTTTAATAATTACACATAGGAAACCGACCCAGACACTTCACTTCACTTCACTCACACTTTTACTTATTTCCCTTTTTTGACTCCCCTATTGCCCTCCTCCTTACATCACTTCACTTCACATCACTATCCTACCCATCATCCCTAAACAACTGGCTTTGTAACTACACTACCACACACTATCTTCCAGAACTTGCCTAACCTTGTGAGTAGATGAAGAGCCCGATATCCTCTCCGCAACCGATGCAGGCATTGAATTCCAATCCCTAATTGTTCTGTTTAAGAATGAAAATTTTCCAACGTCTGTTTTTTGTTTCCTAGTTTTGAATTTCAAGAAATGGTCTTTTCTACTTATTCGAGTATGATGTTCCAAATTTTCTGATATATATTTCCAAGCGGGTTCATTTTTATAAGCTTTGTATAAATTTACTAGTTTAGCTCGTTTCCTTCGAGTTTCTAACGATTCGAAAACTACGCAATCTGTTAAATTCGATTCGCGATTAATACATTTTAGAGCCTTTTTTTGAACTCGTTCGAGGTCCTGAATTTGTCCCTTCCGATAAGGATCCCAACAAGCGGTCGCATACTCCACTATCGGTCTGACGACAGAAATATAAGCAAGTTTTCGTGTTTCAAATGAACATTTTTTAACTACGCATGAAAAAATGAAGTGTTCTCCAGGCTTTCCGCGCAATATAACTGACGTGTTCTGACCATCCTAAATCTTGTCTCAGAATTACTTCTAAATATTTACATGACACTTTTCTGGAATCATATCGTTTTTGATTTTATATGTAAGTGGATCTCTGTGAATTCGCTTTGTAAAAGTCATAGCATTACATTTTTCCGGGTTAATTTTCATTTTATTTTCTTCTGCCCAATTGCTTACATTGTCTATATCCTTTTGTAAAGTAAAAACGTCATCATTATCTTCAATTTTTCGATATATGATGCAGACATCAGCGAATAAGCGCAAATTACTAACAATTTTCAAATATATATCATTTACAAACGCTAAGAACAAAATCGGTCCAATAACGCTTCCCTGAGGAACACCGGATGTTACTTTATCCTCCCTTGAAAATTTACTTTCTATTTTTACCTTTTGAGAACGGTTACGGAGATAGTGCTGAATCCACATTAAAACTGAATTGTTCACTCACGAGGCTGAAAGCTTTTTAATTAAAAGTTCGTATGGCACTAAATCGAAGGATTTAGAGAAATCTATTATTATCGCATCTATTCTTTGACCGTTATCGATATAATCTGCTATTTCATGACTAAAAGTAATAATTTGACTTTCACATGAGTGTCCTCTTCTGAAACCATGTTGCCCTTCGTACAACCACCCTGATTTATTCCACTCGTCAAACATATATTCTACGATTAAATGTTCCATTTGTTTGCATACTACTGAAGTTAAGCTCAGTGGCCTATAATTTATTATACTAGTTTTGTTGCCTGATTTATATATTGGAACTACAATTGCTTTCTTACAGTCATTTGGAACAGAGCTGTTATTCATTGAAACCTGAAATAATCGCGTCAGATAACGGACCATAGGTTCTCCTCCTAATTTGAGAATTTCTACAGGTATATTATCTGGTCCAGTTGATTTCCGGTCTTTCGTGAGGCCGGATTGGTCGGTTAATCCAAGGGCCGGTTGAGAGGGGTTCTGCTGCATGTTATTTTATGTAAATACTGACCTTACCCATTGATATTAATGAATAATTATTTAACTTCTAAGTGATTTACTAATAAATAATGATGAAAGTAAAATAATTCGATAGGGGTAAGGAATATCAAATATAATGTTTTAGCTGAAAACATGTTTTCAAGGTCACTTGATACTTAAAAACCATTTTGATTAAAAAGAAGAAAATTATCAATATAATAAAATAATGGAATGTTCAATGATGAATGTTTATGAAACATTTATTGTCAATAAGAATAAATAGGAAAATAGAATATAATTCTGCTGACGCGCAAAACTGGAAGATTGACTTAGGTAATTGTTAGAGGGTCACGAATATGTCTCTATTTAAGAATTGTTCAATGATGGCAAATAACAAATAAAAATAAGTCAAAATGGAAAATCGATATTACAGAATGATTTTTTCTCTCTCGAAAATACAGCATCTTAATAGCTGAACCTTTATTATGCAAACCCGTGATACACAAGTGTTGTATGTGTTGCAGTATCCTTCCTCATCACTTGTTCTTACTAAAAACCGAACTGTGACAAATGTTAAAATTGTAATGATACAACTAAAACTAGATGTTATAAATGCAATTAAACAGAGTATTACTGAAGTACATGTTCATATTGTTTCATCATATATGAGACACAAGCATAAGAGAAAATAATTTCGAAAAATGTCATCTAATAAAAACGGAGTAAGCAAGTAAGAGAAAGGTGTTTAAAGTGGTTTTAAACTAAACGGTATATTATTTACTGCTTGATTTAATCAACAAATATAAAATACTAAACCAGTTTGGTGGAAAGAGATAAAATATAACGGAGAAGGTAGGAAAGATATAACTTTTCACGTCCGTGACATATTCTCAACTAACCCTGTAACGAATCCGAACCTTTAAGGGATGCTTAGTATTCAACTTGATAAGGTTTTCTCAGCTTTAGCAAACGAGTTACTCATAATTGACTAACGTGGAGCTGCAGGTATCAACTAATATTGCGAGTTTGCTACAAAGCTTAAAGTATTACGAGAGAACAAAGTATTAGTTACAAAGTAAACATACGTGATGTTTTATTAATGAGGTCCCTTTCCACATCAAATGTACGATCAAAAAACATGAAAATTGTTAACGTTTCAAATAAAATTAGTTTTTATACTGTATTATAACCTAGGAAAAAATTGCTAGCTAAAATTCATTTACGTCATTCAATCATTGTTTACGTTATTTAAGTCAACTCAGCATTGTTATAAATACAAAGAAACAATTTTTGTATGGTTCTTGTAATTACATTAACTAACTTATCCACTTATAATAAATGAAAAAAACTGAATTAAATGAAACACAGTAGATAAAGAAAAGTGAAATTAAAGAAACGTAAACCAGAGTGCTTTAAAAATTAAAACTGTAATTAAGGAATCCTGGAGCAGACTAAAAAATTCAATAATCAAGTTTTGTTCTTTATTAAATTTAAAGCTGCCAATTTCCTTCTCGTTTTGAACGATTTTTTTTTCATTTCCGAAGCCAAATGAAACGAATTTAATTACTTTTCGTTCCTGACGACAGACTAAAGACTTTAGGGAAAGACAGACAATCGTTGTGACGTAAACATGTCAATTGTAATATACTTCATCGGGTTTCTTTATTAAATTTGTTCTATCAGACACATTTTATTGGTTTCAATGTAACATATACGAACAATAATTTCTGGGAACGGAGATATTTCTGTGAACAAAGAATTTAATTTAAGCAATAATAATCTAGAAGATTTAATTTAAACAATAATAAACAAACTCAAGAATTTTCGCACTTACACAACACACAGATATATATATATATATGTGTGTGTGTGTGTAGGGCGTACTTTTCATACATCCAAGCTATTTAAACTGAGACATGCAAATAAAAAGCTACTAATTTTATATAAGTTACTATACGCATTTAGGATTTTGATAGTTTGGAAATCGGAGAGTTTGTTTTCCATTCTTTAATAATTTTAAGATAATTTTAAAAAAACTCAGAATTCAAGAAACAAGATGTTACAGGATGTTGAACTCCATATTTATGTAAAATAAAGCGCATTTTTATGACAGATAATGGGATGGATTTAAGTATTAGCCATAAGATTACATATCATTATACATATATTACATATATATTTCATACGCATGATAAACATTATCTGCGGAGAGTAGATAAGAAGATTTACTATCATGAATGAGAATATACCAAATGAAAATATAGTTGTTGAAATTAGTACAATATTACAGGAATATTTTTTACATTATTATCCTTTTTGTAGTTTTAGTATTTGTAAATGGGAAATGTAGCGTGATAGTGAAGCTTATCTACATGGAGCGATAGGAGGTAGGAGTTGGGTGGTAGGTTATTGTTAGAAGATGGGTCGCTTAGCTGGGTTTACCAACAACTTGACCCATGTGGAAGGGTTAGTATGAGTTGTTAGAAATAGAGTTATTGAGGTGGATAGAGGAAGGACGCTTCGCTCTTCAGTAGTCAAAACTATATGAACTCGAACATCAATGTGAAAAGCTACAATATTTTTTTCTAGTCCCACCGGGAATTGAACTCAGGATCACTTGGTGATGAGTTAGTACGCTATCACCAAGTCATCCCTGATTCAAATCTCGGTGGGGTCAGAAAAAAATTATTATAATTAATAATATGTACACAATCACACTTTCTCTGGCTGTCTGATCAATATCTCACATATGTTGCACCGTACCTTTAGAGACAGTTAAAACACTGAATTACATTTAATCACTATTTCTTTATTTAATCCATTATGTTAAATGTGACAATGACGACGTTTCAAGGCTCTAAATTACGGCCTCTCTTCAGGTCTTTTCAGTACTGTACTGTCTATAAAGGCACGGTGCAACCAATGTGAGATATTGATCAGACAGAGAGAGCTTGACTGTGTACATATTAATCAAGTATCCCTTTGACTTGTGGGTAATTAACTCTGTTTAAATACAACATTACAATATGGTAGTGAATAGTTTTATTGATTCAGTACATCCCTGTGCTAAGCCACATCTAAAAGATTATATAAAGGTAAACATAAAAATCCTCACTCTTCTAATGCAGGTTCAGTTTTTTATTAGATATAAACAAAGTAAAGTTATACATAAGTTTATAAAGAATAATAGTAGTGTTATTACGTGTTTTTATTCTAGAATATTTTTGAACATGTGTAGAGGTAAAAAGATTATTTTAATATTCTAAAACGTATGGTTAAAGATCATGTCAAAAATTAACTTAAAAAAAAGAAGTTAATAAGTATTCAAGAAAATATTAACTTCATATTGAAAGAAGATGTAGCGTTTATATTTTTTAGAACTCAACATTTTAAATATTTAAAGATGAAGAAAAATTGCTTTACAAAAATGAAACTAAATGTGGAAGATTGATACAATTATACTGTGAAATTAATAATAATAAGAATTATCAATTTAGTAATGATTTTGTGAAAAATTTAACAGATAGTACATTCCCAAAGTTTGCACTTGATACCCTAGCCTTGGGGAATAACTTTAGTCATCCACCTGTTGATAATGAAGACAAAGTGCGGGCGGTCATAAGTATTATTAAAAATGTTGAAGGTCAGATTGATCTGACTGAAGAAGGTAAAAGAAAGGATGTGAGACAATTTATTAATAACATATTAACAAAATTTATGTCTACTTCTAAACAAAATGTTAATAATAGCAAAATGAATATTATTTGCACAAACAGAGATAAAACTGACCGCTATTTTAAAGATAATCCTAATATAGTGGCACTTAAAAGTCATAAAGGTGGCTCATGTGTTATGATGTATGAAGAAGAGTATATTTAAAAAGTTGAAAAAGCTATCCATGAAGGTAATTATAACAGTATAAATAAATATTATACTAAACAAAGAAATCACAAGAATTAATTAAAAAATGGAAAAATAATGATTTGATTGATTATTGGAGATATAGAAGAATATATCAGACTTCAACCCAGTAATACAAGTGCATAAGGTTGAGTATCCTATGAGATTAGTTGTTTCCTCATTGGATGGCCCTGTTAGGAATGGTATATAAAATGTTTTTTTAATAATACCTTGAAATCTTTGTTATTCTGTTGTGATGATTATATATACTCTGTTAGAAGTTACATGGAATGTGTATATAAACTAAAACATGTTAGTATTCCAGTGGGATATAGTATGATTTCACTTGATGTGGTTAATATGTTTCCCACTATGCCACATGAATTAATATAAATGAAATGAATGAATTATAATGAAATAAATTATAATATAAATCAAAACGTTCCCTGCGATCAAAGCGGAATCGAATCTCAGCTTTCATTATTTTCCTCTAGCTGTAGTTATTACGAATTATGGTACTGACACAGGAACAAAATTTATTACAATAAAATATCATATCATATATTTCCTTCATATTTTCTCATTAATTGCAAGTATAGTGTTTGTGTTGATTAAGAACAAATTCTTAATGTTCTTCAAAACTATTTTCGACATTATTGCCATCATCCTGAGAGGCTCTACATATGCTGAAAAAAAAAACCTAATAAAAATATTTTTTATATTCGGACTGCTAGTTTTTTTAAATATTTTATTAAATTTTTGTGAAACCATTGCGAATTCTGAAAATACCATCGAAAAGTATATTGGAATAAATAATTTGTTTGTTCGAATCTATTAGTACTACTTCCTTTCTTATTAATCCGTTATTTTACGAAATTTACTACCTCATAAGAGGTCACGGAGAAGAAGTCCTCTTATGCGGCAGCTCTGAGCAATAGCTCTGGTCCCTTGGCTTCGCAGCTGTTCCCGCTGCCCAACTTAGATGATGATACATCGAGACCTCCCCCACAACTCCCACTTCCCCACTTGCACGCCACACCCTCCGACGCCGAGGACGCTAATTAAACAAGTGACTAACAGTGGGCACTCCCTAGCGGACAGTGAGGGCGGATGGAGATGTTGGCGACGAACGTTAACACGCCGACTTCTATTTTCACAACAATTTAATGGCCGTGATCCAATTCTTAAAGGCAACGATAAAATAATAGAATCGTGTTCTTTGAGCATTGTAATAAAACAGCTCGTTCATTTCGTCTTATGATTTTATGGATGGAAAATAATGGTGTATGTATTGATTGGATGGAATATATTATTGACGCTTGAAATAAACTTTCGTAAACATTTGAAATATACCGTTTCAAAATCACTATTTTTTTCCTGAAAAACATCTTGTAATTTAGAGTCAAATACAAGAAATTAATTTGCTTTGTTTCTACATTATCCTCAGTACCTTTGCATTGTTACAATATAGAATTACATTTTTCGAAATAGTTAGTTAGTTAATATTTAGAAGATGAATTAGTCGTAAATAACTTTAATTTTTTTTTTCTGTGCAGAACAAATGTGGGAGAACAGACGTACCCAATACTTGCAATATTTGATGAAATATATAGAATTAATTCATCTTACGACTTTTCTTTTAGACTTTCTATTACAAATATTTCAATCTGAAGTATACTAAACACAACACTTTGATTTTTGCTTAAGTTATTCTCAGGAGATAATAAGCAAAGGGATGACTTAAGCAAAAGTTGAGACGTTGAATTTGTATTCTTAAGATTGAAATATTTGTAATAGAAAGTCTAAAAGAAAAGTCATAAGATAAATTAATTCTAGATATTTAATGGTGGAGAGCAATATTATAAATGTGTAGAACGTCCTAAATCTCGTTTTTCTACAGTTGTAGGGAGTGCTTCACGAGTTTTTTCTATGTAACATTTCAAACAGTTTCTTCCTTCTCAATAACACGTTTTACTGGCAACTCAGTATAACAAACGTATATCGTTCATCTTAAGCAAACGTATATCGTTAAAATAACAACAATACATCTTCAATGATCCTAAGAAAACACGAAAGAAGCACAGCGCTGTCAGCGGATTTTCCGACGCTTCGTAAATATTTGCGTGACGAATGGATTCCATTTCAACACCTCGAAGGAAGTAAAGGTTGAGAAATACGCGACGAAACTTAGGCCAGGACACTAGAGCGGCGAATGTGGCAGTCTGTATTTTCCAAAGCAAGACTGACACGTCCATTTGTGTGTTTCCAGGAAAGCGATAAAAGTTTTACAATAATGTCAGAAAGCATTTCGCCGTTTCGAGTGGCGTTTCCTTCCTTGTCGAAAAGTCAAGAGAAATGGAATTTGTTGCTACCTTACAGCGGATAGCAGATATGATATGCAAGTAAGAAAGTTTGGAGAATTACTCTTCCAAATTCGTAAAAGAACAATGAGGAATCTTGTTCCCACTTGATAATACAATCTTTAATTAATGACACAGTTAATTTAAAAGAACCATTCTTAGGTAAATGAATAGGAGATTTACGAGTTTCAGTGGCAGTGAACACTTCACCTCAATATGAAGGAAAAGGTTACATTTATGAAATACTGAAGACAGATTGTTCTCCATGGCACAACTAAAATACCTCGCGGTGTAGTTAACAGCAATTGAAGAGTTTTATACATGTTACACAACTTAAATTTATATACTAATATATAAATGCTAAACACGAAAGTCTGTTTGTTACTTAATCACGACTAAACCACTAAATCGATCATGATGAAATCAGGTAAGGATATAGTTAAGATGCTCAGAAATAACATAAGCTAACTTTTATTTTAAAATGTGTAAAAAGAATGATCGAAAATGATTTTCACCATAAATGTCTATGAAATCGGAAAAAAGAGAGGTATATTCGCATATGTCGCCTACACGGTTGGAGGTGGGTGATTACTACGATTGGCAATATTGCTCGCCTCAAAGAGTTCGACCAAAACGTCCGCGACAGCATAACTACGAAGGTTTATCTACATTATCGAAAAAACGTTATTAAAAAGAGGAGTGTTGAAATACTTCAATTTAAGAGTATAATTCAAGTAAGAAAAAATCAATTCTCATAAAATTTCATACTTTTTTGTTTTGTGCATTTAACGAGAATTAAAAACATCTGTAAATTGTAAAATTTGAACGAATGGTTTAGATTTTAAAAGCGTTTTAATAAAATGGTGCNAAAACATCTGTAAATTGTAAAATTTGAACGAATGGTTTAGATTTTAAAAGCGTTTTAATAAAATGGTGCAGCCGCGTTGCCGTCGTTGTCTCTTGCCTCGGAAGCGAGAATTCGAGGTTCCCAGCGACTGGGTTCGTTCGTCTGACATGTAAAAAAATTCCGGGCAACGCCGGGTGATCAGCATGTGACTCTATAAAATAAACAGAAAAAAATATTTTAATAAAAATCTTTAAAATGTAAATAGTTGGAATATTTTTATCACAGTTAAACTGGGTTTTTTTTGTTTTTTTTCATAGGCAGGGATACACAATTTATGACGATAGGTAGCAAGATAAATTCATATTTCTAACACAGTATTTATTATATGCTGTAAGATGTAATAAGAAGCCCCAGATCGCAATTTTATTTGAGAATGTGAATTTGCGTTGTAGTTTTTATTCGGGATTTAATTTCGGAAAAAAAGTATTGATTCAATACTTAATGGCTAATTCAGAGTTCGGTAGAATGATACATCCTCTCTGAACTGTCCACCACGCGTATTGTATTGACAGAATGTGTTGGCATCGTGTGTCTTTGAGTAGCACAATCCGTGTTGTTCTCAATTGATGTTCAAGATGACACTTTAGTTGCCAAATTAGAGTGGTGTGGCGAATATCATTTTGTGTTAGAAACTTACTTCGATAATGGTGATTCTGTGACGCAGAGACAATCGAACAATATTTCGATGTAGGTCGACACGGAAGGGTCCCGAACAAGAAAACCATACGAGTTTTCCTCCATGAACCTCAAAGTGGTCATCAGAAAACTATGCAGTTGTGGGTACAGAATTTCCGATGGACTGCTTCAGAGTTAAAACAGAAATCTCCTGTAGACCTGGAAAATATCTTTAAAACTGGTCAAAACTTTGAGGGTATTTTTCTTGTTTTGGAACACATTAAACTAAAAATGTGCGCTAGCCCACATTTGAAAACAGGTGTATTCTATCTTGGATCCTAAATTTCCAGATACGGTAGAACACGAATGTCTACGTATTTGCGTAATACAGTTCTGAACTCACATCAGCATCATGTTTCTGTTGAGTAATGTAAGCATAATATCATTATCGTTACTGCATTGGAGATGAGTATATCATTACCATATTCATATTCATGACATATGATAGAGCTGTCCTGTGAGGACTAAAAAAGCACCGCTGGTCTCATTAACCTTAGCTATGTTTACTTTGACAGCAATTAAAATATTTAATTGTGGTTATTTTTCTTGCGTTTCATCGATGATGACTTGGTTAATTTTACCCACGATCAGATATAACCGGGAAACCGAATTAATTTTCGAGATGCAGAAGGTGGTGAATTAGTAAAAACATCTATTGGTTGTCAACAGTAGTTTACTCTCACAACTGTTTACTTCTCAGCATCAGCTGACCAACCGTGTAAAAAGTAGAATATCAGAATAGACATGTTGTTCTATATATGTGTGTTGTTCCATAATTTTTAAGGTTATGTAAGAGGGAGAAAAACACGGACTTTACAAAAACAATGTTTTGTAAAAACGTACAAAACTTCAAAAAATACTTCATTCACTAGAGTAACGATTAAAACGCAATTGAAAAAATGTTTCCTAATTAAGTCCAATATTTTAAGACTGTTGATCTGCATGTTACTTTGACCTGGGCTAGTACGTATTTAACCACGGTTATCCATAACCACCGTTGATGAAACACAAAATACAAGCTCACTCTCTAAACTGTGATTAAATCACTCTTTTTTTGAAATCGGTGAAACCGACCAATACATAGTCGATGGTCCAATCTCAACATAGTCCACTATTGTCTCCAACGTTCCCACGGGGCAATAAAAGGAATTTTGATATTAATTATATACTTTTACAAGACAAATATCTTCATGTATCCAATTCACCACACACCTTCCTAGGATCTCACGATTAAATAAATAAATAAGTTATGGAACTATATAATGGATACAATCAATCGTTCATAACGTGAAATAATGTGTTTTCCTGTAGTTTGTAATACTGTGATATATCGTAAATTAAATAATGAATTAGTATGCATGCAAATTTTCACAACCCAACATCAATCAGTTTCATTATTATGCGACGAAAGACTTTTGTTTAGAAATTGTATGTTTCGGAGGGCTCTAGACTTATATGTTTAAAAAATCCTTGAAACTTGAAGCAAATAATTTAATTGTCACCATTTTTCATAATTTTGGAAAAAATGTTGATCAGAAACATATTTTTGTAACTAATGAATCCAATCCAAATATTTGTCTTGCAATCCAAATAATGTGTTGGCTGAGAGTAGGAACAGAAATACAACACATCCGTTCGAAAGAATCATCTATTTTCTTGCAAACGAGCACTCTGCGTCCATACGTCTTAAATTCTGCCAGTCAGTCAATTATTCATAAAGTTTGTCTTTGATTTTTAAATAACAGGGAACATCAGCTCAGATTCTATTTTTGCATACGATGGAATTTTCAATTTTGTGTGTTGAGAGTGTGTGTCAAGGAACTCACTGTGCGATCTTTCAGAAAAAGTTCACTAACAGTATCCATTTTAGTGAAACCAAAAATGAACGAATAAAAACATAATATTTATATCATTTTAAATTACTTGTTAGATCCAATGAGACTAAAGTATAATGGTTAAAATTTGAACTCATTTTAGGAGTTCAATGTGAATGTGATGGCATCTACAACTATGTTTGAAACAATTCTAAAATTTCCTTTCCCTAATAATCCCTTAATTTTCACGAACATGTATTCTCACTCAATATGAAGCAAGCTATCACCATTTTCTTGGATTTTTCAAAATCTTTGTGCAAAATGAGTTCAAAAGCATAATTCATCACTGTCCATAAAAGGATTAATTTTGATGGCACTGAACATATATGCCATATTTTCTAAGCACTAACGTTTGTTTTAGACACTTCTTTTTTATTTGCTGTCACAGAATGCTAATGTGGTTGCGTTTTACACTTGCATTTGTCATTTATTTGAATTATTTTCATTGAAGCATTAAAGTATGTGCAATCAACATAAATGCAAATATAATTCACCGTGTAAATTATTGGGCGTGTGAAATTACCTGGAACGATTCCAATAGCCATATATTAACAAACAGATAAGAGCTATCATATTCACATTCTTGCCTCACCTTCATAAATAGTGCTCTCGTTTTATGCGAACATATTGAGTGTTTACGTGTAATTAGTTCTTATTTCACACATACGAGAAAGAGACAGTCGTTAAAAAAAGGAGCATAAGTAATTACAGTCACGTGCTTTATTATGATCAGGAAACGGTTACTGAGCTCACCAGACGGAAGACAATATATCTGCGATAGTGGAGCGTTGATTCTTCGAAGAGAAGTTATTCAGAAAAGTCATTTAAATATTTTGAATTGTAGTTGGAAGTAGTCTCGCATTTCCTTTATAATNATAATATAATATAATATAATATAATATAATATAATATAATATAATATAATATAATATAATATAATATAATATAATATAATATAATATAATATAATATAATATAATATAATATAATATAATATAATATAATATAATATAATATAATATAATATAATATAATATAATATAATATAATATAATATAATATAATATAATATAATATAATATAATATAATATAATATAATATAATATAATATAATATAATATAATATAATATAATATAATATAATATAATATAATATAATATAATATAATATAATATAATATAATATAATATAATATAATATAATATAATATAATATAATATAATATAATATAATATAATATAATAAATGGTATATTTAACTTTAAAAACATCATGAGCTAACACATTGTCTTATGAGGAGTTGTTGGGACGCTTTAATTTCATTTTTTAAAGAGATATGAAAAATTGCGTGAGGGCTGCAATATGTAACTTTTTCATATATCTCAATAATGAAAAATATCAGTAATCACAAGTGAGCGGAGGATAAATTCTTAATTTTGCTGTGTGTATTGTACATTCTAACATTTTATGTGCTTCATACAAATTTTTATAGCTTCCAATTTTTTCCCCTCTGATAGTATATTTTTGAGATTGAAATATTTTTTTTTCAGGTTTAGCTAAAATGAAGAAATTATTTGTTGGTTTGAATATTTAAAGAAATAAAATATTTTTCAGCTTCTTGAAATTGACTCGAAATTCTGGAAGCATCAAAAAGTCATTTCCTAAATCCTCAGGCGAGTCATTGCGACAGAGCTACTTATGGAATGGAACGATTTTAAGGTTGATCTGACACTCTCCAGTGTTGACCACTGTTGATTATTGTGGCAAATTTGCATGCCGTCGCAAACAGGATTGTATCCTCGGAATGTAAGCTTTATTAATCCAAGAAGTGTATAGGGTGAGTTGGTTCAGGTTGGTATTGTGTTGAAATAAAACCTGTAATTGTTATATTGTACTTAAAAAAATGAATTAACAAAGAACTTCATTTATTCATGCATTCATTCAATAACTTTTGAGACGATTCCAATGGACTCTCAATGAGTTTCCAATGACGGAATGTACCTCGTAATTAATGAAAAAAATAATGACAGTGAGTAAATCTGTGACACCGTCACCTCTATTTAGTTCATTTTCAACCAAATTCTCAGATGTACACATGTGTTTATTCTGTCGTCGACGTGGTGAGCAAAAAAAAACTTTACAACATTATTCAAGTAGATGATATTAGAATAATTTTATTAATCTATACAACGAACTTATAAATAGGCTTGTCCATTTTTTTAGGTACAAATAGACGAGTAAATGTCAGGGATCGTTATAATGATTATTTATGAGAGATAAATTGGTGGATGAAAAGAACATTAATCTTGGTTTTAAACGTCACTCATAAAAATTAAGAAATATTTGTATATCATCTTAATGGTTTTAAACGTATGTGAACTGACTCATTAATATTTTTCCAATAACGCATTGTGTTAGGTTATTGACTCAACTAAATTATGTTACCCAATTAAGTATGTGAATACATTGCAAAACTCATATTTTATTAGGCTTTTAAAACTCAATGAAAATAACACGAAAACCTACATAAATGCACTCATATTAAAATATCTACAGATGTTATGATCGTATTTGTTGATATCTTTCAAAATAAGCGTATCATGATTCCGTGATATTCAGACTCAAAATATGATTAAACTTTCAATTTAATTAAGACTTCATCAAACAGAGTAAACGTTACATAACAAAAGCTTACGTGTTCTGTGAAACGTGGAAATCCTTTTATATTTAGAAGAGGGAGTACATTACGTAAAACGAATCTGACGTTAACTTCGTCGGCAAAACGTGTTGAATCGGAAACAAGAAGACGGGAAGGTACGAGATAAATAAAAGATTTCTGAAACATGTAACTGTGTTACGAACGATGACGTCATAAAGTGCATAACTCCTGCACATAACTTTTGCTCGGAATAAGCAAAGCACTGGTCATGGGAACGACTCAAGCAAGAACCGGCAACGGTCGCTCCGTTTGTCACTGGTCTTAAAAATACGGACGCATATTTTTGTAACTCGCAAAGGAGGCCAAACAGTAAATAAAAATCTGAGTGCTAGCGTTGAAAAGTGTTATGAGGAAAGCAGAATATATCGTTGTGTCGGAGGAAGGATAAATGTTTGAGGGCGTGTTGATTGAGTTTGAAAGCAAAGAGAATGTATGTTGAAGAAACGGTAGAATACACTCTTTTTATTAACTTAAGACAGATGCCTTGATTTAAGAGATTAAGTTCCAGTCAATGCTTCATCTTATTAAAATTACTCAGTGCAGATTATCATTTACTTATTGCGATAAAGCTATAGAAGTGTATTTGAAAGAAATTCTTTCTTCTCGAGCAATTATTGTTTTATTGTTCTGTGCACGAATGCTACCATTGACGTTATATCTCCGAGTATCATCTAAAAGTATCAAGTAAACCAAATATTCAATAATTCGTGCACAGAAAGAGTTTTTAATCTTCAGTTTTTAACAAACAGTTTTTTTCTGGTTATAATTATACGAATTGAAAACTAATAGTGGATATTTAAATATTCGAAGGAATAATGAGTCCGCAAGAATTAGTAAATAAATATTTCAGGACTCATAATGGTGCAATCAATAACCAAATTTGGGGACTAAAAATTATATAAACTATATTGAATCTTAATATAGAAAGATAGAGAACAAATCAATTGTATCATTCAACACCGCGAGAGTCCAAGTATTTCAGCACTGTATGAGGTTTCCTA
>NNCF01130713.1:31060-47930 GCA_002313205.1 Laupala kohalensis
AGAGCTTGACGCTCAGGTTGAGTGAGAGAACTTGGGGACATTTGAGTGCAAGAGTGTTCATCTTGAATTCAGTGATGTCTGGGTGTTTGCTAGAAACATTCCAAGTTGTATTCGTGTTATAACTAGTGGGAGTCTATTAGTTATATTAAATGTTTACAATTCCCAGTTCTAGTAGCTTTTCTGATTTTTTCGGAGGTAAAGCCAGTAGTGGCAGCGGAGGACTACCCGATACCTAATAAATATTTTTAATTAGGTATCGTAGAGTATTTATCTGTGAGTCACCTTTTGGCGAAAGTCAAGTGTAGCGTTTCGTGAAAAAAATTTAGCAGTGTGGAATCTGCTCGAAACATAGGAAAGCTACGGCCGACGTTACAAATGCATATACTGACTATTTGCAGCAATACCTTGGAGGAAATTAAAATATCACTCACACTATAGAGAAATATATACAATAAAACTTCTCTACGGAACGAATGGGTCTTTAAAATGTGTCCGCTATTGAGAAGTTTCTGCTTTTGGGGAGTTAAGGTCAACGTAGAATAAACTGAGTGTCCGTCCCGGAGAATTGTCCGCTAATAGACGTTTCACTGTAATAAGTTTTACTAACCGCGAAAAATATCTCCATAAATTCAATTATTCAAGAAGTTATATTATAGTAATTAAGTCAACGAGAGCGGTAAAGATTTGAAACATTGAGATTTGCGGTTTATTTGAATGAATGCATATAGAAGCACTATCAGCTTCACTCATGAAAGAATAACACGTTTTCCAGGAGATGTGGAGAAATCTTGTAGACTGACGAGACGAGCGCCAGAAGCGATTGAAATACCTCCGTCGCCACGTATTTTGGCACGATTCGTCGATCTATGGCTCAGACCTCTTAAAATAAACGATTACTGGAATAAAACTCAAAAACTAGCATTGAATTCCGTACTATATTCAACCACACACAATATAAGGTTTACTCTTTTTGAGATTCGTGTGAAAATATAAATAAGTTCTCTTAAGACCTACTGTAGTTTCATTAAGAAAGGAATCAACTCTTATAACATTCTGACAAGCAATTCTACATTTCCAAGAAATACGTTTTGTGCTGTCATACGAAAAAGTGCTTAAAATACGTTATTTATTTAATACGAATATTTTTCGTTTCACGATTCTTCCTTCAAACGTCGCAATATATGTGATTTTGAAGCGAGTTGAGACCGGAAATTTAAAAAAGCTCAACCGAATCTGATCCATTCCAGAGTTGGAATTGAATTAACGTTATATACATTTGTATACAGCACAACGGTGCTGGGTGTGTCTCCGACATTTGATGGATCTTCGTTCTAGCCGCGAAGCAATAGTATACATTATTCAACAAAACAGTAAACGTATCTCCAATCACTGAAAGAAGTAATATTAATATGTATTTTATACATAGGCTCTTTGGGCTGCGGTCTAGGGGTGGCAGTCGCATTGATACTATTGTAACAATTAATCACAAATTCAGAGTTATTTTAATAGTTATGAATTATAAACAATATTTTGGAATAACTTAATGATTCTATGATACTGATTTGTTAAAAGGATTTTGTATTCCGTTGAATATAAATTTCTTCATGTTCTGTTGATATAACATTTATTAAACTATTTTTTTATTTTTTATTATTCTATTTTTTTTATTATCTCAGAAATGATAAATGCATACCTGCTTAACGTATTATTTGCGTCAGAGCGACTAGGTTAAAGTACCTCCAAATTTTTCAAATGATTGTTTGAACCATTCGCCATCCAGTGGCGATAAATATTCGCTACCTTACGGTATAAAAAGTTTGAATTATTTGACTTTAAATTACCATGAGCTTATATGGAGAAACTTTTGTGAGTTTATGTTTTTTGATATCCTGAGAAAAGTACCGGCTAAAAATAGCAAAAAAATCTTATTAAAACATAACAAATGTAAATAGGAAAGCAAAGACGTTCAGATTTTCATACCTTATGTATGAAACTACAAAAATAATTCACCAAAATATGTAGAATAAACTGCTCTACGGAAATGGCAGCCGTATCATGTGGCTGAAAATGCGAACCTTGTCAAAGAAAGAGTCAAACCACAATCTACATTTGTTATCAAGTTTTGAAATCACAAAATAATTATCTTCGTCCAACAGTACACATCAGTAGAGCGAATCATTAATTAATTAGAACATTTTTGGTGAATACTTCCAAATTTCGTGAATGGTTGGCAACTAAACTTCAGTGAAAGCGTATGGGCCATTGATCGAATGTGTTGGGATCCTTGCTCGTTTCCGGAGAGTAAATTACTTTATTGTTCGCCACGAGGTCGTATGCAGTAGTAAATGATTTTTTACAATAAATTTATTTATTTATTTACCCTCTCAACTGACGAGTTTAAAGATAAAATCAAAACTGTACCAAAATTTTGATCTAAATTAGTCTTCTTCGGTGAGGATAGAATACTCCACAGCCTAAAAAATGCATGCGATAAGATTTTGAAAGCCTTTTTTATTTCTCTGAGTGGACGAGAGCATGTTTAAAGGCA
This sequence comes from Laupala kohalensis, assembly GCA_002313205.1. NCBI lineage: Eukaryota > Metazoa > Arthropoda > Insecta > Orthoptera > Trigonidiidae > Laupala > Laupala kohalensis. The sequence goes on from NNCF01130713.1 coordinate 33,609, forward strand.
TTGATGATCCAGAAACTGTCAAGATTTTCAAGAGAAATGATGGATGTTCCAATATCGAAGCAGAATCTACTGGATAACTACAGATCGTGCGAACACCTGAATGGAGAAAGTCGAATGGATCATCTCAGTGGAAATATAATATAGTATATGAAAGACATATCACCAGAGGATGAAAAGAAAATATTTCAGTGACACCAGTAAGTGGTCATTCACATGTCTCAAAGGAAAGGAAAGGGTCAAGATATGACGACAAATTGTGAAAAGGGGACGGGAGAGGAAAAAGCAAATAATTTACGTAAAAAAATGACTCCAAATGATTACGCACGAAACTTGCACCCTTATAAAAAATGGTTAATATACATTTATCGGAAGTTTTACTCGCATTTTTTCAAGAGATATTATTTTGGGAAAATATTACGATTATGCCATAAAACAGAAAGAACTCCGAACGTGCCCCCTAAGCATAGCGTTTAGAGGTGTGTGACAGACAAAAACTGTAAGGAGGTTCATGATTGTGAATAGTCCTTTTTCCTACTATTTATTTAAAAAACAAGTAACTTTTTTGTCTAATTTCAGTGTACTGTGGTTTTTAAATGCACATTGATATGAAAAAAATATATTTATTAATACGACGAAAACAAAAAATAAATGAAAGTTATGACGTCTAAAATTTTACATTCAAATCCTTTCATGTTCATTAGAAAAGGAACACTGAAAATGAAGAACATTGCTTTGGCATACAGCACGGGTAGTATGAATGGTATATTGTTAGTAAAATACATTCCACATTATTCGAATGGTTCTGCAGTCCTTATTGAGGACGTAGACAAATCGTCACGAAATGTACCAAACGTCATAGTTTTTATTCTCTATACCCTATAATATGTTTTAGTCAGGAGAATAACAACGGGCTGACGTGCATTGTATTCTAATCAAAAGCTCTGAGGCGATTACATTGCTTAATGGATTCGTGACAAAGGCGGTTACAATGGAAACATTCCGAATTTAATACATTTCGCTAGAAACTAGAGCGAACAGAAATTGAGATTGTCAATTTCGGTACTTGCCTATTGGGAGGGTTAACGTGGGATGAATACCTCGTGGTGGTTCACCACTAATATATCGGAAAGGATTGTAATGCAGAGTTCATTGCACCAGCTGATTAAATTCGAGATGGGATCATGAGCTCTTCCCTTTATGTGAAGTTTGTCTTCTCAAATACCGCGGTATCGCTGCAACTCATGGAGTTCTATTCTAACAAGGGTGAATACGAGTAAAACGAACGTGCCATGTTATTTGAAATCATGTTCAATACGAGATAAAATAATTCACGTGGTTTTAACATGTCCAAACATTTCGTAATGCCGATATCATGTTCGTACGAACAATAAGAACAAAATGAAGAGTCAAAGTACTTCATAACATTTCTGAATTCTTTAAGAATCATTGTCGAGTGGGTGGTTGATACTTTAGGTAATTTTCATAAGCATTAATAAAAACAATTTTTTTCTAATTTCTATCATATATTTTCCTCCCAATATTTTGGCTATTATTGTTTATATATGTTATATTCTAATACATGCTATTATATTCGCGAATAACTAAAATTGTTTTGACTGAGATTTAGCTAGCTTCTTTAGAATGGTGAATGTCAGTTTGCAGCATTCAGAACTGCGCTTAGTTGTAAAGTAATCTTTTTTTCTTCAAAATAAAACTGGAAATAACATTTAAGGAAGGAGAATGGAAAAATTTAAAAGTTTCTTTAACATTATTGTGATAATATTTTACTGCGAAAATGGAGTTTTTCGACTTAAAAAAAATTAATCTTTGTATTTGGTTTGGTAGGGTTAAGTTAATTAATATTTTATAGAATGATTATAGGTGAGATATTGACAGAGGAAGTTCAAATTAAAATTAAATAATAAAATGGTACTATCAATTCTGTCAATATTTTAATAAGAAAAAGCTTTTTGCTAATGTAAATATTGAAAGAGTAGACAATATCATTTTATTATAATAACTATTTGACAAATAAAGCAAGAATGTAGAAAGTAATACCAAATAAATAAAAATCTTCAAAATAGAGTTCTTCAGATAATGTCCGACTTAAAAAACAAAGGGAAAAATCAGCTTATGTTCCATTATTAATGTTGAGTGACATGAAAATTCTATTGATTGATCCATTAATATACATAATGAACTTTAAGTCTAATTTAAAATAAAATCTTGATTGTCAACATATCTATACATTTCATATAAAATTTTGAAATCAGCTCATTCTTTTCGAAACATTCTTTTCTGATGACATTCTTACGTAACATTCAGACGTCATGAAGTACTGCAGTACTTCGACCACTATACAATTTATGCAAAAGATTTACTTTGATTACTCACCGTAACGTTGTGCTTCTCCACAATTTGGCCAAAATGCTCATTTCCGTGTACACCAAGCGATATTCATCAAGAAAGATGACAAAGGAAATTTCCTTACCTGAAACAAAAGGGCCTGTATTATATGATTGTTGATAATCATAAAAACAATTATAATCATCATCTCCCAAGACATCTTTGAATACGGTATCAAAGTACTCGCGAGCAAACTTCGTCCTCGTCCTCTATACTTTGAAATGTTATGAAAAGATATTTATGTACTGCAAATGTGCAGATCTTACCCGGTGGCAGAATATAAGGTAATAAAATAATAATAATAATAATAATAATACATGTAAATGTAAGAATAGGGCATTATTTAGGAGAAAGAAACGAGTACATAGGGTTACCTAAGTGATGCTGCCTCTCAGTCATCGGAACTATTTATTATACCAAAGAACTCTCAGGAACTTGAGAGGCAAACACACTAAAACTTGTCTGATCCAGCTTAAGAGTGTTCCAATATTTAGGTGTGAAATTACATTACTGTGATGAAGATCACAGCTAAAAAGCAGGGTTGGTATAAGTTTTTAGTAGCCTCTGCGTCACGTGGAGAGCCGAATAATACGAAGTGTAGCTAAGGGTCTTCGATTACGTACTATTTTATCGAATTTCTTCAATTATCCCAATCTAAATGATTGTGTAACACAAGTGTTATAGATTATTATTTTTGTATATTCTTATATTTATTAATTCTCGAAATTCAGTCGTAATATAATGAATCCGCTGCAAAATTTTAATTTTCACTAAACTTATTCCAATGAGAATCGCGTACACTAATTTCTTTTCAATTCTAAGGCAACCACCAGTAAGCACCTCAGATTTTTTTTCATCCCATTTCACGCAGGATAGCTGTTTGTTCGCGCAGTTTAATAATCTTGAGCACACACTCGTATATCCCAACTTCGGAACTCGGGACCTAGACTTCTTGCGTCTAGGCAAAATTCCTACACTTGAAAACTTAGGCACACTTCAGTCACCTCCGCTTCAACGTACCCCCTTCCGTCGGAGCAATACGCCTCGCGGCCACTGTTTGCGCACCGAACCGGAGCAACTCCGGAAATTAAGAACTCCGCGATGTTCGAAACTTCTCCCGCTTTCCTCAAGAATACTCTTCTTCCGGTCGCCTTACTGCGCTTTCGAGGGAAAAGATCGCACCGCCCCCCATCGCTTCACAATTCTCCCCATTCAAGCAATGGCGCGTCACCGCCTCAACGCTGAACGAATATTTCAAATTATCAGGTGGTATTCCCCTTTCATCGGAATCCTTCAGAGCAGGGAATGTTCCCCTTGTGAGGGAGGGGAGTGCGCGAGTACAAGTTTCGTCATCTTCGAGGTGGAAATTAGAAATCGAGACGTGGATTTGAATATTACTCCGTGAAGTGTCGGAGGGAGGAGGAAAGATGAAGGGGCGTGATATCGGTTTCATTACGAAAAAACAAGGTGGAAGAATCGACCACGAAGGGGCTGTGGCGTTTGTGGACGCCGTCTGTCATCTGACGAACGCCGATGGAGGGTGGGGTCGTGTTACGGGGTGGTACGACGCCGAGCGCGCTGAGGTTGCACCGTCCGGATTTTTCTTTCAATCCTTGTATCGAATTCCAATATCTGGAGGACTTTCCAGAGAGCGAGGCGCGAGACAAGGTGGTTCGTGGGTGGGAGTCGCATGTACGGTGACGTCAGCATGTGTGCGCTAGAAAACAGGATGTGGTGGCAGCGATATTTAATCGTGGACCCGAAACTATTGTGGAATTCCTACTACGGATGCAGGGGGTACCAATACGTGGAAGGGAGCTTAATAAGTACTGAGAGAGGACTGTGTGCTGTTTGGAAAGGGAGTCCGTGGCGGGAATCAGACCGCTTTATTCGATGCACGTTTAAGCTGCAAGGTGCTGGAAAACTGCCCGAGGCGCCTTCCAGTCTTGTAGAAGGCAGTAGGGAATTTCGATGCGGCACGTATACGCTGATGCGTGGGAGGAAGATACGGAAGAACCGATGTCTGCCAGGAAGCGCGATGATGAATAGGAAGACCGGATGTGGTTCATGAGATGTTTATGTTTAGCGGATCAGTCGCTGTTTCTGATCGTTATCCTACCAGTGAATTTTCAAAAAGTATTTTGCGAGAACAATCTTGGGATGATATAGAAATGTACGAGATTATATGATTGTATAAATGATCATACGGTAATGACAAGTCCTCATGAGATTTACGTAACGGTGTAACATCACACGACAAGCCCTGATGTGGGGTGATTATTTTTGGTAGAAGTGGGATCCACATAAATACCACAATCCCTATGGTAGTTTTCGTCGCTGCCACCAGCCCAGTTTCCCGGNGTCCTCATGAGATTTACGTAACGGTGTAACATCACACGACAAGCCCTGATGTGGTGATTATTTTTGGTAGAAGTGGGATCCACATAAATACCACAATCCCTATGGTAGTTTTCGTCGCTGCCACCAGCCCAGTTTCCCGGGCAATCAAACACACGTGTAACAACAATTAATAATGATTTAATATAAATTAACTGGAAATCTGAATTTACAAACTGAGACAAACACCCAAAATCATTAATACATATATAAATCTTTTATTAGACAAGTAATGCTATCAGAAAGCATTAATTACACATAGATAACTTTAGTTGAAGAAAACTAATTAGTAAAAATCCTCTAGTTTATATGAATTTCCAAAATTACACGTTGAACTATTACAAGTTACGTCATTCCTACTAGTAAACAGTTTACCAAGACTACCGCAGCAGCCTCATGATTCATCGAGTCTCTGCGACCGATGCTAACCAGGTCACATCTCACGTGACATGCGGACTCAACTCCCACGTAAAAAGTCTTCGAGGCTCCTCAAACCTTCCAATATATACAGAAAAGGAAGTCACGTGATTAGCAAATAACCACGCCTTCGCTACCACACCTTGCAAGTACTCTTCTTGTTCACCCCTTCGGCTTCTAGGAACGCAGCGCCTGCGCCGTGAAGACGAACCACCGTCGGTCCCAACTAGCCGCCCGCGCGTACTCTTTTCTCAGAACATCATTGTTTTTACATCCGGCGAAGTACTTCATTCACAACATCTTAACATTCTTCTTTTCACCGACATTCCATAGTGGGCCTCCCCTTGGTCAAATCCTTCCTTCAGAAATAATTAAATACCAAAGGGAATCGTGCGCTGGTCACACGCGTTCGCCGACATTCTTCGAGAACAATCGTACCCTCCTTAGGAAGTGAAAGGTGTACGTTCAAACAATACCTCAATAACAGAAGATGCTTAGAGTGGGTCCCAAGTTCGACGCCCTTCCGTCTTAGCGGCGTCCGGCTGGACTCTGTAATCTTCTTAACAATGTTCGGCTTGTGAAATGCGAAGAAATATTAATAATTCACAAATTGATAGAATGTCTTGGCTCTGCGGTTACAAATGGAAACATATCATTCTTCATATTCTTCGTATCAATTCTTTGTGAATAACATTCCTTATCACACATATGATATATTCCCCCTTCGAATCACGTAAGCCATTAATCTCGACTAGCGTTTTTCAGCAGAAAAAAAGTTTTGTAAAATTTTCCATTGATACTATGTCACGAACTTTAAATACAGAGAATTTTCAACATTATCTTGCTGTGGATGTTAATAGTTAAGGTGAGAAACTGATGATTGATATGACGTTATAAGATAATCGTAGTTTAGTAGGGATTTTCTTAGGAAAATCATGGAGAAAGAAACGGTCAATTTCAACGTGATAAATTTGAAGCATTCAACGTGAAGTAATCATTTTTAGTCTGGATCGTCAACCAGAATGTTGATAACCCCAATACCTATTATCTCCGGTAGATATGCACGTTAATCAACTAAAAGCTTTGGGCGTTTTTGTTCTTGCCTCTGGATGAATATGTAAGAAGGGCATTTGCGTCATTGAGTTGGTCATATGAATTCAAGAAAAAAGAGTCAAGGTACCGATCTATTAGAAAAATATATATCCGAGAAGAGAGAATGCTACGTATGGTAGATTTGTGATATCTGAGGAATGGTCTTGAGGGTCTTAGATGAACCATTCGGTACGAATGCTAGGAGTGCTATCGAAGGACATTCAAGCGTGCAATGCACCCATTCGAGTGGAGGAGATAGACGAGGGAGCGCAGGGCAGATCGTAATGTATGGAAGAGCACGATTCCCAGACTTCTAGCTATCGGAGACTTAATGTCTTCAGAGAAATACATTATTCTAGGAGTTCAAAGTGCTTGGTTCCTCTCAGAGAGATCGAATATTCACATTCACATTGCGAAGCAAAATATCGTTCGTAAAAGCGAGTTTATGATAATAAAATGACGTCCTTAAAAATGCAAAGGTACGTAGAAAAAGTGCCGTATTTGGTTTTAAGACAAAGAAGAGCTAATTATTTCATTCCATTGTCAATGAATTAAAATACATCAAAGACATTGCTATTTGGGTACCATAATTACTGACCGAAATGAGGAAGCTGAAAAGATTCGTAACAGAATGCGGAGGGCCAATGCCAAGTATTTATCTCTTCAGGCTTTGAGCCGTGAGGTCAATAAATATCAATAAATTATCACTTATCAGACCAGCCCTCACTTATGGAACGGAAACATTAACTCTATCAAAATCTGCTCTCTCGCAACTGGACATACTTGAGAGGAAGATACTAAGACGCACTTACGGCCATCACAACAACCGGAGGTGGAGAATAAGGTAGAATGAATATTGTACAATCTTTTTAATGACTTGACTGTGTCCAACTATGTACTACTTAAACGACTGTAGTGAGCTGGCCATGATTGATGAGAGGGTGTCCAAAATATTTATGGAAGAATTTGAAGCTAAACGAGTTAAGATCCTAGAGCAATATGGGAGGATGGTGTTTGTGAGGATTCGGTGGTGTTACTTGGTGTACGATACTGGAGAAGAGTAGTCCGCGAAAGGAATGAATGGATGACAAAGATTGAGGAGGCCACGGCTCGACTACCATGAGAGAAGTAGAAAATGACGTTATTGAACGCGAAAAGGTAAAAGGTAAATTAATTAAAAGGGATGCATTATATTTCAATTATAAACATACCCAAATATTATCCGTGATATGGACCTTAGTAACTTTCTCTATTTAACGTGTATTTGGGTAATGTGGATAAATTCGTTGTCAAGAAAAGCAGTTAAAAACTACGCATGATCACGTAGTGGACAATAAACTAACTCTCGTATATTGTTTGGATATAAAAAAGAGGAATTTTCATCAAATTATAAATATCGATGAGTAATATTTTGAATTTATTCAACTGGACTCCGAGATCTACTTACAATAATTGGATTTATTGACGGGATTGAATAGAAAAAGTTATTTTCAAAGTACAACGTTCTAAAAAAATTTTAAAGCTTGTTATAATGGAAAACTCTTACACTCTACATTTCAAAGGTGATGAGTGTATTACCGGACTGTATCCATTCCAGCAGAAAGTTGTTGAAATATCTCTACCGAGCTGGACACCATTCAGCGTCTCTCTTGACTTTTAGAGACAAGAACACGTCTGAGGGGACTTAGTTAATACCTTAGCCGTCGCGATGGAGGGCTGACTAATGTCACTTGAGATGAAGCGAATCAAATATTAAAACTAATTAGCTCGGTGCCGGAGGTCTCCCTCCGGCTGCAGTGCTGCAAGCGTCGCCGGATCCTTCTACGAATGGGCTTCGCGAAGTTTCAACCGCCCTCTTAGTCACTGCGGCTCCTCCCACCACTGGCGCCCTCTGTTATCTAAAGAGGTTCAGACATGGCACTCCTCTCCACGACGGTCTGACACTATTTCCATTGCATACGGAGCATGTATTAAAACAAAGTACGTCACTAGAGGAAAGAGTTTTACACCAAGAAGATTGCACACCTGTGTATTCTTTCGTCCACTAACCAGCTAGTCTTGATATCTAACCACCTTTGATCATCAAACTAATTATTTTCACCAACATCTAATTTAGAATTTTCGTTTTTTACAACCTGAATAATAGCTCTGTTTGAAAACGTGACTTTTTGCAGTACTTGCTCTAACACACAATCGTACGATCAAAGTTTATATCCGTGAGAAGAATCTACTCTGTCTTCCTGTCTTCATCACCCCAACGTCATTCCTATTTCATAACATCATCCTCGTTTGCACCATTGCAGTCCAAGATGCATTAATCCGGGCCTTCATCGACGTATTCTACTCTTCCACTTCCGTGTTCCGCAATTCTCCTTCAGAGCACCCGACCGCACTACCCTTTCCTCAAACCGTCGCCTCCCCCTCCCACCTCATCCAGCCTCTAGCCGACTACGTCGTTTCATTAGTGACCCCTGTTCTAATGGCGGCCAGGGAACGCTCCACGGTACACTTGCCCGCGGGCCCCCACTCGCCTTCACGGTCTTAGGGTAATTGCTGTGGGGTTGCCAGAACTGGGTATCAACCTTGTCCCCGCAATACCCACCGAAACATCGCAATCGTCGACGCACGAACTATCACCGTTGTAATCTTCACTGGAAAACGTATTTGTACCCCAGTTGCGTAGTGACTAAACAAAGCTGTGATCCTGATTGTTATCCGGTTTCAGTTGTTCAAGATATGGACACACGACAATGAACTGCCGAACACCAACGCTAATATCCATCATCTGAGTCCTTTAATCTTCGGTGACGTCTTCATGACGTATGCACCGATTATTCTATCAGTACCTCACGTGAGGGATCTTAATAGAGATAAACGACACAGACGTCGCACAATCTAAGATAAAACACCCCCTACCATTACGTGGAGTACAGTCATGTGACGACTGGTAAGACCCTTGCAGTGACAGAACACGTAAATGACGTTAATAGGTAGGATACAGTTGAGTTGTCATACATTTTTATTAACCAAAGTGATATATACGATATATTGTTAAAATATATCGTATCTTAAATTCATTAAATCGTCATAATTAATACAATTTTGCTCTCGCTTTACAAACGAACGGAAACTAAAACAAATGGCGACCATTGTGGTACCCGTTTTGTCCGTACGAGAGAACCCGCGCTCAGATGACCCGCCGAAGTATGAGAATCTACTCTGAATTTTGTTCCAGATATCATTTCTCTCTCGTTTAATACCTCTACCTCACATCAGACGTTCTTCCCCCACCTTCGGCGCGGAGCTCTGCCGCTGCCAGTCTCCACTGTGGCGCACCGTATGGTTGCCTCGTGAAATGGCAACGCGTGGGCGGAGGGGGACGGCTGCCGTCTGCCCTTGCGAAATAAAAGGCGAGTTTACACAGGTCTGCTCTCAACGGACTCTGGGGATCGTCCGCTAGCGTCAGAAGCCCAGTCGCCGACGAAGAGGAAGTGGACGCGGCGGCGGAATTGGTGAGAGAAAAGGGACCGAGGCCGAGGAAAAGATGATGGGGAATAATGAGCCCGCAAGGAGCGTGGCAAGTGGCAGGTGAGGTACGGGAGATGAACGAAGGAAGTGAGACGGTTAGTATAATAAACAGAATAATGAGACTTAAAAATCTTCACAAAGAAAAAAATTCAAAATTACACTCATCTTTGATCTCAAAATCCCCTCCCCCACTCGCAAAAAAAAAAAAAGATTCAGATGTTTAGAATATTTAAAATGTTACTGAAAAAATACTTAAAATTTATGAAGATTGAGTTATAAAAAAATGATAATAATAAACAATATATACAAATATAACCACAATTAACTGCAAGGTTCATATTCACCATTTCTTATCTGTGTTGCAATGGAAGGAGGAAGGAAACATTGTAACGCAAAGAGAAATTGTGGTGGGAGCTTAAGAACAAATGGAGTTTAAGGCAATTCTTTTTATCACTTCAGCTTTTTCTTTCTGTGATAAAATATTTTTTTCTCAGTAATTAAGTAAAATAATTCAGGTTTGGTAGATATATTAATATTGTTGCATCTATCAGATTATAATAATATCAATGTTGTCATTAATATACGTAGAACTTAAGTTTATAGTTCTCCTAAGTTCGAAAAGTGTTGCTAATGTTACGCAACATTGACAGCATTTAACATAGATATTAGCTCGTGAATTTCATCTCTGAAGTGATGTATGGAGGAAACCATTTTAATGAATTGGAGGGAATATAATGGAACATTTATCTGGTTCACACACATTTGATTAAACGATAAATAACATTAAAAAATACATTGTAAAGTCATGTCAAATAGGAGTAGGCAATGAAGAATTATAAAAAAATATTTAGGAAAGAAAAAATACAAAATGTATAAAATATATTATAATACAATTTATTACACACATGCCCAAAAAGTTCTTTTACGGACTTGGTAATTTTTTCAGTTCCGATTCCTATTAGCTTGGATTTAAATTTTGTAAAATTACTACCACATTATTACTATTTCATACGAAAATTCATTTGCATATTATTATGCAAGTAAATATTTCATTTTAGTTGGACGTGGAATATTTTGAAGTACATAGACTCCAACAGGTTTAGTTGCATACATTTCTAAAATGTGCATGAAACGACACTGCAACGACATTAAAGGATCTATTGATGCGAGGTTCTCTCTTTAATTGTTTGTAGTAAATGCTTTTCTGTATGACGTCAAAATTATTGCTATTTTTAGTATTACTGGATCAAAATGTGATACACATTTAATTGTGTGAATTACTTAAAATTAGCTGTATTAATCTTTTTGTACATTCAAGTAGGATACTGTTCCTGTGATTCACTCGTGTTGCTTTCCGATTTTCATAAGAAATGATAAATTCTTATAAAAAAATATTGAGAAAATGTCCATGTTCATTCCATAAAGTAGTTTTCAATATCTGTAGCAATATAACTTCAACATAGTGAAGATTTAATGTTATTCTATAAGAAGTCCACGTCAATTTCATAAACCAACTTCATCTTGAAAGACATATTTTGTGTTTCAGTGAAAATGTAAAGAGGTTTTTGAGTTTTTAAAGCAAGATTAGACCTGCGTAGCAAGATTATACACTTTATGCAGCATTTCAGGTAATATTCACCTCATGTTATTGTAAAGTAAAATAAATATTTTGAAAATGAAAAACAATTCTTTCTTGAGTTGTGGTTATTCGAAGGACGTTTTCGTCATATTCTAATTAATCAAAATTTTATTACAAATTTATCCATTTTGAATTTCAATTTGTTAAAAAAAACAGACATTGTTAATCAATGATATTATAACTTAAAAATAATGAAATATTTAAAATATTACTTTTCTCACTTGCTGTAGTAACTCTCATAATTGAAGGGAAGGGATTGTGTCTTCGCTCCCAACATACTATGGAGTGAGAGTGTGCATGGTTTGATACTCTGCACGGCCACAATAAGTAAGGCTATCAGATGGTTCCCGAAATGTTGGTTCACTACCTTAGACTTCCCAGCAAGCAAAGATTTTTTTCTTCCATCTGCCTGATGACCTGTTTTACTCATCATATAGCACAAATTAAATAAAACTAAAAAATTGCGAAACATAAAATAATAAATATTTAAAATTTACTAGAGGATATTTTGCCATATGATTTCCGTTTCATGTACGAGTATTCAATACGAGATCCCTTTCATTGAATTGACTATTAAATGTCATATTACTGCATTAAATTTTAACATTATAGAAAAATTTGCATTTCGTAAATAAAATATACTACCTAAGAAATATTTCGCAAAAAAATAATCTTGGAATGTATTTCACTTCATACACTATCCGTATAAATATTCAAACACTCTTCATTACAAGACTATGCCTTACATTAAGCCACCCCGAGAACATTGAGATTTTCTGCGTAGTACTTAAGTCCATTTGCATTTCAAATTCCTAAGTTATTTAAATTTTTGCACATCAATTAAAACTTAACCTGTTTCGTTCGTGTTCAGTAATTGGTCTGAAACATTCCCCAAAAATCACCTGAAATACATAGTAGCTAACTAAGAATAACATTTCGTTTGCATCGCAAATTTAAATTGTTTTGCTAATCCAGGATTCACGTTCGTCTATATCGAACGAAGCTTCAATTAAGAGTTTAATTAATTGCCATGAATGAGTGATTCAAAGTCAAATTCAATGTAAAAAATACCAATTTAATGATGTTATCGACTTACAAATTAAGAATTTGAAGAAAGAGTTACGCCACTCGTGCAAAAATTAATGGGCCCTCGTTTCATGTTTCTCCATTAAAAGAAGCTATAAGTTACAAAACATGGAGGAAATTTTAATTAGAAGTTGACGTTTGATTTTATGCGGTAAGAAATTTAAAAAAAAATAAAAAAGTCAAGTTTTATATACTTTTAATTGAATTTACAAAAAATAATGTAATTGATAAATGAAGAAAAAGTACTTAAAAAATTATAATCTGTAACTATCTTATAAAATAAAATTTACAGAAATTATTTTAATTCAATAAATTAAAATGACATTAAATATAATTTATACCGACATAAAACTTGTGTAGACATACACATTTACGTATATGAATGAGAATGTTTTAGTTCTAATCGAAAAAAATATTTCGACTATAAATATTTTCTAATTTTTCATGAAAGATGTGATGAATCGTTAAATATTTTGGAGAATTATCACATATCATTTTGAAAAGAATTTGAGTTCCATATCTTGTTGACAAAACAATGAGATACCATCAGTAAATTTTACAAAATTATTTATTTTCCTTTAAAACGTTTATTTTTTTAAATTAATAAATTATATTAAAAATTAGTTGGGAAAATATCGTGATTGTTTAGAAACCGTACGGTAAATATACCGTCTTAACATGAGCAATGGAAATATTATATTCATGGTTTATTAGTTTTCATTTTCATATTATAATTTTCATTTTACCTGAAGAGTAAACATTTAAAATTTTTAGGAAGTGAATCACGTTCTCTTGAGATATGGAAGAAACATTACAAATAATATCATTTTTCGACATTTGTTTTCGTAATCTTTGTTTGTTTCGTCTTAACATGAATTTTCCAATTATTTATCAGACCGAAAGGAGTTATTTAAGAGGTATAATATTCAAAACTGTTTATTTCAGTTTCCCGACCTATAATTCATTCTATAAAATACTTCAATTTCTATTTTAACACAAGAAGAAAACAAGCAAGGTCTACTTTACATGTTTGAAAATGAAGTGTTTCTTGTTTTTCATGTAAACAGATTCTCTTTGCTTAGGGTGACTGGATTTTAATTGAATGGGGTTAATGATGTATACAAATTAAAGCACGACTTCATATATGTAATAATAACAAAAACAACAATAATGATAATAATAAATTAATAATAATAATAGAATTTTAACACCATAGTGTGTTGAAAACGGTATGCAATAAATGCAAGTAAATAAAGAAAACTCAAAGAAAAAATTGAAAGGAAGTAGCGTACTGAAACAATTGATATAACACCAATTGTTATTTTGCTAACCGGCATTATCACCCCTGACGTTCCACAACTTTCCCTATCAATACCAATTTTTTTTAAACATGTTGAATTATCTAGAATTTTTTGTAAAATTATTATTTCCATCCAAAAAGGAAGTTATTGGTAAGTGTACAGAACCTCTCTGTCTCGTATTACTAAGCCTAATGCTCAGAATTCACCAATGAGAAGGATTACATTACAAACTAATGCTACTAATTAAATTAAAGATGCTACTGATTAAATCGTCTCATTGTAAACACTGACAAAACAGTGTCTATGTCATTTCACAATAGTAATACAAAATCTTTACCCCATGTTTCTCTTTCTTTAAACGGAACACAATTAAAAACTGTTACGAATACAAAATTCTTAGGTCTCCATATTCAAGACAACCTCAAATGGAATTGTCACGTTGACAATCTTAATTCC
>NNCF01130713.1:51780-87839 GCA_002313205.1 Laupala kohalensis
AAACCCGTGCTGCGTGCGCCGCGGCGGCAGTGAAATATTCATATTCGTTTGTTTATTAACACATGACGAGTGGGTCGCGTGGTTTTGTCGCACTTCGTTTGCGAGGTTTATTTAATTATTATGGTATTGTATGGATCTAGAGAAGGGTGTATCAAGGAGTTTTGGAACATTTTACAAGATTTTACGTTTTACGATGTGTCTTTTCCAAAAATTATCAATACAATTTTTTATGAGAAAACTTTGTTATAACATGAATATAAAATAATAGGCAAGAGAAAAAATAGTCAACTGTATGAAGATAACATATTAAGAAAATTGAATACAGTATTTGGTTTTGCAAATTTTTGTGTAGCTAAATATTTATTTACGCTAGAAAACAACGGAATATGTGTTTATATCTGAAAGAAACTTGATGTAAAATCTGTGAAAAATGTATATTAAAATATTATTAGTTCAAGTTAATCAGGAATGAGTCTTCATATGATTCATATGAGTATGTATTTCCACGAAATTTTGGAAATGTGGAATACTGGAATTAATTATGGGCTTAATTAATTAATAATTAATCAAGGGGAAAAATTAACACTCACATTATCCTTCGTTCAAGTATTTCAGTAAATGGTATTTCAATTGAATTTTATTCTTCATCCCAAATTTCTCCCTTCTAAATTTAATTAAACTACAGACCTGCGTAAAGTTACTATTAACTGAAGAAGAAAGATCTGTATACAGAGTGGATTTGTTGTACAGCAGTTTAAATATGTTTGAAGGAGAAACATTAGTAATAAAGTTTACCAAGGATCCGTCTAAAAGTTCAAGTATCAAAGAAAAACTTTTCTTGTAAAGTTTCGGATAAAGGTATCATATTATCCTTGATATCAATAAATTTAATGAATAACTATTCATTTATCCGTCACACCATTGGGTGATTTAGGATAAAATTGCTGAATTTAAATTGACATTTATTTTACTCTGTTATGTCAGATTATTTTACAATCGCAAAAATAAAAGTTGTTATCTAGTCGAATTTCTGCTTTTTGTGACAATATTTGCAAGGGAAAATCCACTGAATATTGATAAAATCTAATGAAAAAGTCGAATAAAAACAAAAATTATTTCTTAAAATGCAAATTAAAAATTATTTAAAACAATGGAATGAAGTAGTCATAGGCAAAAGTATTAGGACATTTGATGTCCTTTAAATTGATGTATCATGGCATTCTTCTTCCGTGAAAGAGAAGAATCTCTCATGAAGAACACCAGCTGTAATCTGCTATCATATTTAAATTCCAGTGCCCTAAATGACGTCTTTCCGTAGTTTTTTTTCAACTTGATGAAATCTCCCTCTTCGTTCGTCACAAAATTTGACAAATTTTTGAATTTTGTTTTGATTATTATTGTTCTATTATGTTAGGATAATGTTTTATGAAGATAATTTTTTAAACAGGCATGCACAAAATATTATAGAACACTTTAAATTTTGAAAACCCCAAAATCATGACCCTATCTGGGGAAGAGGGAGTTCAAATCTTTGCAGTATTTATCTATCGACATAAAAGCGAAATACCTTTCACATACTGACAACACGAAATCTCAGAAACTAGAAAGTCCACAGACTTGAAATTTGTAACGTCGGTTCCTTTTCGAGTGTGAACATCCGCTAGGAAAGTATTTTACGAAAATCCATAGGGTGAAATGCGGGTTGGAATGTTATACGTATGTATCCTACCATAACTGTCGAGAGCCTGGAACAATTCAAACGAAATTGATACATGGATGACTGACTATCGAACACCCACCACTGGGGGGGGGGAGGGTAAGACATCCGTAGCACCCTTAGCGTACGAGTGAGAAGGTAATGATATGTAAAAATAATGGAAAAATCCGATATTAGAATAGAAACAATAGTTTTCTGTGCCGTTTAGTAGGATAAAGACACCGAACGCTTCATAAGGTCACATTCAGTCCACATTATATGTAATATACTCATAGCATCCTTGGGGTACGAAAGAAGGGTGGGAATGAGAGCAGATAAATTTAATAAAAAACGACCGATATTGGACATTTGTGGAATCGCTGAAGCGAATTGACACCCTCATTGACAGATAAGTACACGATCACCCCCTATAAGGAATAAACACCTTTGGTGTTGGAGGTGAAATGTAAACATAATCGAAAGTGACCGATATTAGTGTTGAGATCGTAGTTTTCGAGGGCGCTGATATTAGTTGTGACATTCCGGAAGACGTCAAAGTTCACAATCCGCCCGAATAAAACTTGGGTTTCTGTACCTGTTTGCGGCAATCCGTACTTAGACGTCATTCCCTTTCTCTTTTCTCCGCTCATCGAGATCGTGGGTTTTCCTGCATTCTTTTGGGGGATCAGGAAAAGAGGTTCAATGCCCGTCCGGAGGGACAGACCTTGGCAGGCAGAGAACGCTGACGCGGTAGCCTTTCCGTTGTACTGAAATACTTGGTTCATAGTGTGCAATGATTTCGCGGGTCTAAATACTTTTATATACATTTTTACCTAACAAAGCTATCAGGCAAACTCAATGATCAAATTTCACGTTTATTCTATCTTTTCATTAGTAATAAAAATGTTATTGTTATTTTCATTTTCATCTTCCATTTAACAAAAGATTAAATATATAAACTGTCCAAATATAACATTTTATATAATTTCTGAAGTTGTTGCTGATGACCAAATATATCAGTTGGTTAAAATAACAATTTTTTTCTACATAAAATGAAATGATATAAATGTAACCAGAAAGTGAAACAATGACAATAATAATGTGTATATGACAAAAAAAGAAAGATCGCTGTAAACCGAAAAAATTCTTCTAGATGGCAAATGTCTCTTATATCCAGAAGGACCTATACACCCTTTGCATCCCGCAAGTAGAGGACGCTCCGAAATGATAGTTATCGAAAAGATAAATATCAGCAAGTAGTTCACTGGTTCTCCGAGGAGGAGTGCTAGCGATTTACATTGTTGTTCTTCGCCTCAGAGAAGATTATTCTCTTTTGAAACGCGTGCAGTTCTGGTGTGAGGTGTTCGGAGTATAGTACTGTGTTTCCTACGAGCGGTATTCTCAAGTGCAATTAAATCAGCGTACGTATTTTATTTTATATCCGTTGCTTAGTTTTGTTACGTGAATGAGATAATTTTGCCACGTAAAAGCGAGAAAGTTTCAATCCTCTCATGTGAAGAAAAGAAGACTCGGCCCAGGTTTGCAGCGCTATCATGCCGAAAGAAGGTAAGTTGAATAAGTAATTTACATACCATAATTTTAAAATGTAAATCATAAATCTGTAATGCATACTACTCTGAAAATGTTGAAAGTGCAGAAAAGGAAGAAAACTTTTCGAAAAGTTATGAGGAATAATTTAACAGAGAGCGTAAATAATGAACAAACTACCTTATTTTTTATATGAGGACGGAAACGAAATACATTCTAGTGTATAAAGTTTTATGTAATCGTCGCGCGTCGCCTACATTACGAGATTATTGCTGCAGTAGATATAACGGAAGTAATATTTCTTATTATTAGTACATTATAATGTAATTAAAGAAAGTAGTAATTATTATGAACTATACATTGTGTTCAAGTTAAAACCATTTCTGTGAAATTTACGATCCTTGCACAAAATTTCATGCTGTTTCAAATGTTATAATTAATCTTCAGGTCTAAAATAATGTGCAAAATTGTATTTTATAGAAACCTGATACGGTTTTATTACTCGTTTCTGTCTCCACGTTAGAACTCGAGATAATGTATGAACGAATACATCACTGAAAAGAGAATAGTTACAGGCAATAATTAGTGGACATTTGATTGTATGTGAGATTACAGAACAACGAAGTAAGTATTATCAGTTCTATGGCGCTCGAAAACCATAATTACACACAAAAGGGAACATAACAACAATTTATTTTAATTCTATTTCATAATATTTTCTGTAATGTTCCTTTCTTGCTATTAACAATGTGTTACTAATGAAACAATGTTATATAATTATCTTAGTATTTTCATTATGTACATTATCGGGTCATACCATCGGGAATGGGACAAAATTGGATCTTCATGTCTGAGAGATTTATGTATGTTGGTATACTATTGGTTTATATGAAGAATACGAAATTTTAGATTTTTCTGACCATCCGATTTTGGTTGAAAACACTCCCGCACTCAGTGAATTGAGGAAACCCCGTTGGCGGAGTATAATCGCCATTACTATCTTTTTGCGAACATGATCGTTTTGCTGGACCTTCGTAAAGAGATATTCATTCCCACATGTGTGCTACTTCACCTATGACCCAGCCACGGCGCCGTGAAGTCATAGGTGAAGCTTAGGGTTGTTTTCAATTCTCGGAGGGACTAATGACAGCTCACGTTTCCGTTCAAACGGCAGTAAAATCGTGTTATTTTGAAATAGCTTTAAATATTCTCAGGGACATTATTCAGGAACAAGGTAGATTAAATTCGTGTCGTATCTTCATACGTAACGTATCTTCAGAGATTTTTATAACGAATTTAATCGGATTTTTCGCGAGAGTATTAATCCCGGAAAAATAGAAAAAAAGACTAAGTTCGACAAAAATTCGCAGAGAGAAGAAATTTGGCACACATATTAAGATCATCATTTCAAATGAAATATCAAGTCGTCATCCAACTCACTTGGACTAAGAATTTCATTAGAGGTCAAAGGTCACGAAAAGCGATTTTTTTTCTTCTCGAGAACATCTCTTCAGCGACGCGTTTTATCGTAAAAACAGTTGTTATACATTTTATAAATTATAAAATTGCCTAAAATAAAGTTTCTTATGTTTTTTCCTCCGAAACATCATTTGCGAGCTAGCGCGGTTTAAAAAACAATGAATACTGTGTTGCGCTCTCTTGGAGGACAAGTGCGAAAACACACATACACATTTACACTCGACTAACTTAACACGATCTTTTTTTTCCTAATTTAGGTGCTTATACTTATAGTATTTATATTGTAAATATCAAGAAAATTTTGTTTTGCATTTAATGATTAATTTTTAGAATTTGCAAATATATGTTTATAGAAAAATTTCTTTTAATAAAAAAAAAGGAATATAATTGATGATTGTGATTATAATACATTTCCAAACTAACAATATCAAAACAAAAGAAGCTGAAAAAGGAACAAAAGTATAAAGAATATTCTTAAAAATTATAAAATATGTACAAATCAGAACTTTTTAATTTACGCGAATAACCCGAGTTTTCCATAACGCTGTATGGCAATGTTTCATTCTGTCACGTAATTTGCATCCCGTGAGTCTGGTAAGTGTTGGTTCTGGTGTGAAATTAACAAGTTATTCAATAATCGTCGCCTTGTTTGGTGTCTGGAATCGCGAAACCTTCTGTCTAATATCCAATGTGGTTTCAGAAAACAGTGGTCAACGCTGGACTACCTTGTTGCGTTGTCATCCACCATCTCATCAGCGTTTCTATAGAGAGTACACCTTGTGGCCATCTTTGACCTGGAAAAAAGCTTATGACACAACCTGGAGGTACGAAATCCTACGCACATTGCACTCGTGGGGATTCCGAGGTTGTCTTCCTCTGTTCCTGGAGAACTTCTTATCTCAACGGTCTTTCCGGGTTCGCCTTAATACTCATTTGTCATCAAGTCATCCTTTGTAAATGGTGTACCACAGGGCTCAATCCTGAGCGTCGCCCTCTTTGCTATAGCGTAAATAGTATTGCGTCAGTGGTTCGAGTACCAGTGAATGCGTTTCTTTTTATTGAGGACTTCGCCATCTGTTGTTCGTCCAGCAGCATCTCGGTCATCGCGGTCATTGCAATTAGTTTTAAGCCGTATTAACGTGTGGAGCATGTCTATCTGCTTTACCTTTTCTGTATCCAAGTCACGCTGTATGCATTTCTGTAGGATATACAAATCCCACAATGATCCACATCTTTTTCTTGGGAACCGAAGTCTTCCTTTCGTTTACTCCGTAAAATTTTTGGGTCTCACATTCGGCCGCACACTAACACGGCGCAATCACATTCGAAAACTACAATCCCGTTGTAATTCATCCCTGAACCTCGCTTCCTAAACGCATCAACATGGGGTGCAGACTGTACTTGCCTTCTTCGTCTGTACAGAAGTCTTGTTTGGACTGTATTAGATTATGGCAGTATTGTATACGCCTTCGTTTCATCATCGACACTCAGAACCCTTAACAGTATCCATCATGCAGGAGTTCGCATTGTAAATGCAACAATCGAATAGAATGCTTACTAGTAGAGGCTGGGAAACCATCCCTAAGCAGAAGACGCGATATTTTACTTGGATCTTACGGAGTGAAACTGTTGGGGATTTCAAATCAACCCATCCACCAATACATTCATTCTCCAGAAATTTGCTCATCTTACGCTATAAGACCTTCGTCACCCCGCCCAGCTGGTGTTCGCTTTCAAAACCTTCTGGAGAAAAATGGCATTATGCTACCATTAAAATACCCACACTCTCTTACCCCACCTTGGTCCTTCATGGAACCAACCATTGACTTTCGGCTGTTTCAACTTTCAAAGCAGGACACTGCTGGTGTGTACCAGCAACACTTCGAAGAATTAAAAACTTGCTATTTTTTAGATCATATGTTCATATACACTGATGGCTCAGCCATGAACGATTCCGTTGGTGCCGCTTTCCACTGCCACCCTTTCTTTTCGCCTCCATTCTTTTTGCAGCGTGTACATTGCCAAGAAATATGCTATCCTTGAGGCGCTGAAGTCAATTCAGCTTTCTTCAATACGGCGTGTGGTTCTCTGCAATAACACTATTAGTGCTCTGTCGTCAGTGCCTTCACTGTACACTTCTGACATCCTTACGCTGACTATTCAGAAACTAATAAGCCGTCTAATAGTTCAAAATTTTGAAATAGTTTTTTGTTGGGTTCAAGCTGAGGAAGATAAAAGACTCCAATAAGACCTGGTTGTCTTCATCCCGTGCGATATGACGTGAAGAAGTGATCCTTGTACATTCGTATTGGCCGCAGCTATCTTACCCATGGTCATCTCTTACGCGGTGAACCTGCCCACATTTGTGAGACTTGCAACACAACACTAAACGTGGAGCACTTTCTTTTGGAGTGTCTCAAATATAGTACCAGCCTCAATCTACCCAACAGTTTGGACGTTGTGTTTGTACAACATGAACCGATTTTGATACGCCTTTTCAGATTCTTCCAGGAATGTGGTCTTTGGCACAGTTTCTGATCTTTATTTGTATGTCATTACTCAAATCCACAAACGAATCGGGGCTCCTCCCGCAAGTTCTCGGGAGGGTTTGGATTTAAATCCTTAGTTAATTTTCCTTTTCTTTAAAATTACATTTTTTCTCTCTAAATTACAATCTTTCTTTGTTTTCGGTTTTTATAATATTTTGGGAAACTGTTGTCTCTCTTTTCCTGTTTTTTTTTTATGTTTGGACATTTGGTATTTCAGGAGGGTTTTTAGTGGGTATGGTCGAGTGATTCGACGAGTCCCACCCGCGGGGAGGGTCATGTTGGCTCTCCTTAGTGCGTTACAGCATTTTCCCAATCTGTACAAAAATGTTAGGGCTCTTATGACCTCGATGTCGGCGAGCCGTAATGCCCTTCCCCCCCCTCAAAAAACAACAACAGAAAAACAGAGCATATCACGAAGGAATTAAATGTTCACCACATGAAGAAGCTATGTTTTGAATTCCAATGAAGTTGGACCTTGCAAACTCGATTCTTCCACAGAGGTTGAGTAGCAAAATGACTACACAAGAAGACTTAGAAAAAGATATGGATATTATGAATAAACATGGAAACAACGCTGATGATGATGATAAAGATAAATATATGATGATAAAGACGATGACAATGGCAATAAAGACATTGATAATAATGATTCCACCGAAAATGACCATTTGACGATTCCTTAAGATTTTCAAGGTGACTATAAGTAATATTTTAGGAAATATTAGTAAATATTAATTTTTAATCAATGTTTTATTAATTTGAGAACTTTCAAAAATTGGAAGCTATAATTTATTATACCGGTGTTATAAATCGATATTACATTTCTGTTATTTTCCATTATTTCATATTTTTATGAAATAAATGTATTGAACTGCTTTTTGCATTACTAAATATAAAAGAATCGACTAAAAAAATAAATTGATTTTCAATCGTTTAATTCCAATTATTATTTACAAAAAATTCAGATGAAATATAAAGTGCAGATATGATGATGCTGAGAGTCAGCTAACAGTAAATGAACATGAAGAATCACCAATTCCTAATATAAATAACATTACAACTGCAGCTGGCAGCAGATTGCAAATACTCGACAGATTGGCACAGAAGAAATTGAAAAGGAAACGGTAGAGATAAAAGCAACATCATTCGAAAAAGGTAGCAATACTATTGGTAAGTCATTTTATGCAATTTCGTACCATTTTACATGTTTATAAATTAAATATACTAAAAATAGTTACTTTTGAATAAAATTTTGATTAATGTTATTCACAAAATTAGTAGATTTTATCACGTTGTCATGAATTATATTTTATTTTCTGCATTTCAATTGTTTACAGAAAATGACACAGAAAACAAAGAATTGATAAGCACAGAGAACAAATTACTAAAAGAAAAGATTCTACAAAAGACTGACAGAAAAAAACTGACTTGAGAATCAAACACAAATAAAATCCGCGTTATTTGAAGAAGGTGGGTAAAACTTACATGTTATATTCTAATAATTTTGATCTATTTTACATGCTCACAAAATAATTGTACTTAACATTGACTTACGTTACTTTTTATAACGAAATTAATTTCAAAAGTTAATAAATTTCAATATTTGTTCCATATTTTTTGGTTTCTCTTGTTTTCAGAAAATTCAGTTGAAATAAAAAGTAAAAAAAGCAGGTACAGAAATTCAGGCGCTGAAAGTAAATGAAAATATGGTATTACCAAAAACGAATGATACAACTGCGGCTGTTAGTAAAATACAAAAAGTCAGAATGTTTCGAAGTACTGCCAGAGAAGGACTTGAAGTGCAAGCGAAGAAAATAGAAGCAATATCAAACAAAAAATTTGGAAAACTGTCGGACAAAAAGTTGCAGTAAAAATACCGAATATGGATCGAGCAAAGATATACCCAAAATCAATAATATATGTTATTATTGATATTAAGGATGATGACTTTTATGAACTAGGTACTATGTCGGATAAAGTACAAGCGTTGTACTCGTATACGAGAAACCACATTTTCTTGTGCAAAGAACATTTTTTGAGCGTCGATGAATTCGGAAATGAAGCAGTAAGTTTACGAGAGGTTGTAAAAAGCTTTCTTTAGTCGGTGAACAAGGATTTAAAAAATGTAAATGTTCAAAAAAAATTACGATGAAGAGATGTTTGTGGAAATCAGAAAATTTACTTTGTAATTCTAAATGTCACAATAGTGAACTTTGCTGCAATAAATATCTTTAAATCTGTTAAAAATGT
The DNA here is from genome assembly GCA_002313205.1 of Laupala kohalensis. Classification (NCBI taxonomy): domain Eukaryota; kingdom Metazoa; phylum Arthropoda; class Insecta; order Orthoptera; family Trigonidiidae; genus Laupala; species Laupala kohalensis. The sequence goes on from NNCF01130713.1 coordinate 61,303, forward strand.
TTTATTTTTTGCCCTACTTTTATCTTTTAAAAATATATTTCATGAATGAGAAATAAATGTGTCATTCAAAGAAAAAGTATAATATTTAGAAACGTAATCTATTATAAGACAGAAACATTGTAAATCTTACTCCTCGACGCCGCCTCCGTCGCCCCATCGCCTACTCACCAATTGGCAGCGTGGGGTCACCGCCGGCGGCGGAAGGAGCTTCGTCGGTGAGCTGGGTGCGATGTCGCGGCGAACGGAGCGGGAAATACAATATACAAAATAGCTCATGGAGATTATGAATTAAATCCCATAAAGTTTCAATATATTATCATTTTAATTCAAGTTACGAGTATTTGGGACCACGTTTTTATTGTTAAAGATATATTCATATGTTTAGTATAATATACTTATGATTCAACGAACAACTCTTAAATATGTATTTATACATTACAAGTTACAAATTATTCAAATTCTTAAATCTTCATTTACAAATTGTAATCGTTATGGTGTGAGTGGTAATGATGCATTCCGAAACCCGAAAGGTTCCGCGTGCTATTCACATGTAAATCGTAGAAACCTGTTATTCAAATAAGTATATTCTCTTTTATTTCAAAAANGTAATCGTTATGGTGTGAGTGGTAATGATGCATGCCGAAACCCGAAAGGTTCCGCGTGCTATTCACATGTAAATCGTAGAAACCTGTTATTCAAATAAGTATATTCTCTTTTATTTCAAAAATCCTCCATTACTATGATAGTCTTATTAGATAAGCGTCATAACAGTAAAAACGAAAACGATTATGTAATACTCGGCAAAACATAGATTGTAATACTCTGGTGTATAACTGTCAAAATATGTGAATCGAGGTTAAAATTAATAAAAATAAAAGTAACCAAACCTTGCAGATCTATCATTTCCACAGCAGATCCACATTTAAACAATGTTTACTTGAGACATTAACATTCAACACAGATTATAATCAAAGGAGTCCCTACAACAAGTGTTATCCCCATCAAACAAAACAATATTTTGAAGTCCATTTTCTGTAGTTCTAAAACTTTGACACCCAGAACAAACAAGCCAATATTTCAAAACAAGAATTAAAATAATCACATATTTCATAAAAATCCTTCTTTTCGAAAATTCCATTCTTATTTAACATTAAAACAGAAATTCGTCAGGTTAGTTAATACCAGTGGCGTAGTGTCTAGCGTACTCGTCTTCTACCTCTGGTGACGCTGGTTAAAACCCTGTCTGATCCAAGTAGAATTAGCGATGGAAGTGGTGTTCGCGGCAGGTTTTCTCGGGGTACTCCCTTTTTTCCTGCCATTCATTCCACCCCAACATTCACTCATCACCATTTCACCTCATTCCCATGTCATTCTCATCATCCCCATCATTAGGAGGCCGTCTGAGAACAGGCGATGGTCGCGTGCAACGACCAGGGTACAGAGGAACCTCAACGCGGTGACCTCGAAGCACCAAATACTGTTAGAAGTCCTCTACTCCAGAAGCAATTCTGACACGATATCAACGTGAAGTTAAAGATATTACATAGCGCACAATAAAAAATGAAATCATTGATAATATTTACACTTTTCAGACATTCCAATATATTAGTAGTCCTGTGGATTATTTCCTCCACCTCATTCATTTTTCCCCATTTTCGAATTCCTCAGTCGAATTTTCTTTTATCGGAAAAATTGTTTGTTTCCACTTTTCTTTTCATCATGTTCTATAACAGAATGGAGCTCGAAAAGGAAACTGTAGTGTAATGGACTGAAAAAGTAAATCACTTATATTGAACATGGATGCGATTATAACCTTGTCTCACCAAGTCAGCATCCGAAACCTTATTCCATATGGTCTGAGAAATCATGTTTTAAAACATCATATACATATACATGAAAATAAAGAACTGAAGACGTACTTCAGTACAAATACTATATATTTTGTGATATGAAGTTATGTTGAAGTAATCATCAGGTGTACAAATTATTTATTTATTTAATGTCTTATCGTGAGGTTCGGGCCATTCGGTCCGCTCTTCCACCTAACCGTGACTTGGGTAAGAGAATTGGGAAGGAGAGATATTGGATTGCCAGGAAACTTATGGTGCCGAACCAACATTTGTCGTAACTGAGGGACATCCCAGCTTAAAGCCTCATCTAGTTCGGCCGAAATGGTTTTGAACCCACGCTCTACCGCTCATCAGTGTCGAGGTAGTAAAGACGGTACCACTAGACCACCGCTGACCACCACAAATTATAACCAATAATAATTTAATACTCAAATGTCCGAGAAATTTTGCGTACCTTCTCTGCTTAACCGGACGGGGCACATGGCACGAATGAAATATCGTACGTTAGAGCATTAAAAGACATGTCGGTGATTTCATATTGTTTCATCTTTCACCTTTTCTTATTTTGAGAACACAACATTTAATATTACATCAAGAAACTACACGAAGAAAATGACGTTACTTGACCATTTTAGTCCTAACAAGTACCATTTTAGTCCTAACAATTATGACGCGTCTGTCCGTGCTGGAATGTAACAAACAAGATTGTAATAAAGAATTGTATAATAAAGAATATGATAATAAAGCATTGTTCGTAAATTCCTTAATGCATTTTCATATACTATTAATAATTGTTTTGATGTCATTGTTACGTGATTACTGCTGAAGATGATTCGGGTGGAAAAGTGTCTCATATATTATTCGGGTCAATAAAATACGCTTTGTAAATAATAAATTACTTTATCGTCTTCCACATGGCTATACGCAGTTGTAACAGCTTTTTGGTTAATAAATATATATATTTATTTATTTGAATAAATGTGAGCAAGTATATTGTCATACAGAATATCAGTTACATTTTATTTTCCGTGCGATTTAATCACACGGGCACAATGCATTACATATACAAACTACAAACGCACACTTGTGTTCCGCGCAATCCTCTCAAAGTTCTAGGGAGTGTGTATTTGTCTTGTATCTCGGTTGAGGATACCACCACTCCGCGTATAAATTTCTCTCTCCTCCGCTATGTTTCTCAGAAAATCCCCTCGCTCTATGGCTTTCGTTGAGCAATAGGATTTGTAGCAGAACCAACTCTACATTACATCCGAGAAATTGTTTCATCATTTCCAGGAGGGGAGAAGGAACCCTCTTTACCCTAAATTCCCTGTACGATTTAGTGAAGTGTAAATGAAAAGCAATCGGGCGCAACGCTGTGGTCTTTGTAATGAAATACGGATTTCGAGGGAGAAGCTGAGAGAAGGTGTTAAATGGCATCTATAGTCGTCGAGGCGAAAGAAGAGTGACGAGACGGAAACAATGGAGCGAAAGCGCGGCGTTGTCATGTCTGCTGCGGAGCTCTACCCACTCCAGATGGCATACCGTAGCACCCAGATAAAGGCTGCTATGTCCGGTGAAAAAGCTTAACTTCGAACAGCCTACTTACGGCCGAAGGTTAGATATCGTGTCCTCTTAAATTACTGCCGGTTCTAGGAATCGGTTCATGTAGGCAGTATCCGAACGTGAACTCACTAAGATTCAGCTGACACGAGTAAATGCCCACGTGTTTAGAGTGAGAGGAAGTGTGGGCAATCTCACAACCTCAGCGTTGGTTCCTCGACTTCCACGTCGTCTATAGGCTCCTCATCGTTACAGCCGGGAGGACTAGAGAACTTTCCAGATTTGAATAAATCAAGGGGAACAACTTTTGAGGAAGGTTTTTTTTTTGTTGTTGTGGGGCTTTAGGGCTCGTCAACAGCGAGGTCATTAGAGCCCTTAAAACTTGTACAGGTAGGGAAAATGCAGTTACGCACTAGGGAGAGCCAACATGACTCTCCCCGCGTGTGGGACTCGCCGAAAGACTCAGCCATACCCACTAAAAACCCTCCTGCATTACAACTCAAAACACAAATTCCAATATATCTCATGCCTTTTACTAAAAAACACTTTTTAAAAAAAAGAAGAGGAGGAAAGAGGAAAATGAAATACCCTAGCCCTAATAGCGTCGGGATCGAAAAGAACAAGGGGTGACCAAGGGAGGTCAAAAAAGAGAAAGGAAGGAGCATGGCACAAGTAAGTGGAAGTAATGCCAGACTCAGCTCGGGCTCGCCAAACACGTACTTACTAGATGTAAGTCCCCTGGGGGGTTTGAGGAAGTGAAGAATAGAAAATGAAATGGAACTAAAACGGTTGCAAACTCTTGTATTGTCTTTTTGCCGTTTGCCAGTACTAATTGAAACATTTGCTTTTACATTTCCATGTGGGTAGAGTACAGAGAGACATGTAACAATAAAAATTTCCTATTTCCAAAATTAAATTAACAACGCATTGTGACTTACACTAAATGTGTTTCTTTTTAAATGTATAGTAGCATGCTGTGCGCAGCACTACTGATGCAACGGTTTTGTTCAATTGACTCGAATTATACAAGAGTATAAATAACACATTGCATATTCTTTTTCGTTTTCCATTTCGAATTCTTTTTCAAGATTTTTCAAATCTATTCAACAACACAATGTTACCATTTATCAATTTCAAAACATCTTAAAATTACATTACATTTGCTATTATTTCTGAGATTTGAGATAAAAATAATAATTGATAATTATATGCAAATGTATATGACAAATTATGTCCGACAAGTTGTATGATAAGTTTTCTCAATCTGAATCGGTTAGAAACTATCGCAAAATATTCATATATTAAATTTTTAATACCACTCTCATAAAATTCTTACTTATGTTCACATTTGTACGAATATCTTTTTAGCTAATCGTTTTTCTTCATGTCTTCTTACTGTACTAAGTAGTCTATTGATATCGTAAGTTTGATAAACAATATAAAATATATATTCTAAACTTCCGAAAATATATTTTTGCAGTCTAATTAATAAACAAAAAATAGGCATTTCTTTATAAACAAAAATTGGGATATAACTTTTATTCTACAGAAACAGCGAAACATCGCTTCTAAAATGACCGTCTTTTTAACGAAAATTGTTTTAAGTTTACTCCATTATAGCCAAAAACACAATACACAAGAAACATTTACATCTTCCTGTACCATATTTCCAGTTCATTTACCTCAAGGGTAACTGGGGGAATGTTTCAGTCCATCAACGCAAAAAAGTATTTTATTCCGTGTCCCCCTTACACAAAGAATATAACTGCTCCGCGATAGCGCAAGTTTCAAGAAGTTTATTTCCGTTCACCAATAGCTCGAAAAAAAAAGTAGCGAGAACTTTACTACGTTTGTTCCAGCTATGCAACTTCAGGAAGCAGATTCACGCACCGTGGGAAGTTCGCAAAGCTTTGGTTTAAATGTGTTTGCTGTTCCAACTGTTTGGGACCAAAGTAGTCAGAGCTACGAATTTTTTATTAGATAAGGAACAGTTGCTGAAACAGTTTTTATGATAACATGGAAGTTTTTTTTCTTAAAACGTTATAAGGTGTCGGTTCGCTCCCACCTCCAGAGGTTCATATATCCGGTATCCGTCCGATATCACTCCCATTTATTTCACAAAATACTCGAGAGTAGCAACATATTGAATACTGTAGTAGACCGATTCTAAAGACGTAAAAACCCACTAGACAATAGGTTGCGTGTTGCTGTAGTTATTTTATTGTGGTAGTCCGCTAAATTAGAATTTTTCTATCATGTAAACTAAAATAATTCTCATTACCTATACCGTATATTAATGTGGTTTATTGAGCAATCGAATGGCGAAATAGATCTTTCGTTAGAGCTAACGAGAGGTGTTAAATTTTTTTATTAAAATGTTGACCAATGTCGTTACTGACTCATATAAGCCATATTAACAGGATGTAACGTTACTTTCTACCTAATAAATTCTCTAAAGTGGTAATGATTCCAGAATATGAACTCACATGATTGCATGATAGAAAGTCAAGACTCTTAAATTTGTTACCAATTTTAATTAGGGTATGCGTTACAAAAATGTTTTATTTAATTGAAATTATCTTGCAAACTTTTATTTTGAAAGAAAAAAATATTTACAGTTGAAAATAGAACAATTGAACGACTTGAAACAAGGAAGGTGAACACGATAGAGGATGTAATATGAGAATTGTTTAAAACGTATCCAACAATATTCAACAAATGTCTTAATAATAATTAAAACATATTGTGAATGAGTGTTTCTTCCATAATGTGATCGGCACTTCTGCTTAGTGACACATTTATCTAAGTTCTGTTCCAGCAGAAATCACGAGTTAAGCAACTCGCAAGATTTACGAAAATAACACCACATTCATCTCTCTTTAATTTATGATATGGAATTAGTATTTAATCGGTTAATGAAGTAAATTAATCTAAGAGATTGTTCTTCTTAGATCAGCCTCACAATGAAGATAGAAAGTAAGTTATTCTGACAGGTAATTAGAGTGAATCATTCAAAAGTCTTATTTTCTCTTTTTTTAAATGAATCTGTATGTTAGTGTTATGAATTATAGCAACAGTAACGCCAAATCTAATTTGTACCAAAAGAAGTTATGAAGAACGTAAGATGAGCTGTGAATTCTAGATTCGTGAGCCTGCTATTAGCGGTTCATCCTTGACGTAGGTGGCAATGGCAAACAGACGAGAAACACGAAAAAGAAATTTAAGTATCTCTTCAGAATGTTCAATGACTTCTTGTTCAATAGAATATTGCACTCACACATATAATTAAAAAAATCTATAAACATTGAACAGTGATACGAAGTGACACCATACATTGGAGTTAAATAGTTTTAGTACAAGTTGAATAATAATGATAGAATTGCATAATTATATAACACGTGTGAATTATATAACAATAATAAGTATTATTTTTTAAATACTCGTAATAGCCAGTGACGTATTCTGACACACCATAAAAATATACGTTTAAAACTCGAGGATAATCCAGTTTTTTATTTTAAAAAAAATTGTTATGTTGTTGACATGCGTGTACTTTGAGACAGGATTCGCCACAAAATACGAATGCATTCATCTCTCATCAAAGGTATCTTGTGAAATGTTCAGCTTTCGTCTGCTCCACAGCGTCACAGTGCCGTCCAAGTCTGGTATTTTGCGGTTGGAAGCGGACGGGTGTGACGTTTCGTCGTGTATACCCACCGCGAACTACATTGCCTTGACGTCTCCTGGGAACCTCGAGCACCCAATTAAAAGTTTGCAGCCTCCACCTTCCAACTCTTTATATTCACTCGCGCAAAGGAGAGGATATCTGTCCATCCGTTTTTTCTTTTTTCTCCACAATAGTTGAAAGTTGGCGGAGAATTCGCGTGTAAGTATGATAGTTTAGACGAAGGATTGCGGCGAAAGAAATCGGATCGAGTTTTCCAACTGCGCCTCTCGCGGAATTGGGGCGTGGAATGATGTAACGAAGAGAGTCAGTGCATGGAGATTGGAACGAAAGAGAGATTAAAGGATGAGATTGTGAATGGAGAGGATGAGGAGTGGACGCGATGCCAATTGTGCTGATAGGGTGCGCTGGCTCGGTGCTCGCCAAATCGAGGGACTGGAATTGTAATCGAGAGGAAAGCTTCGGCGATAATGTAGACTTTAGCTGATCGATCCTATTTCGACTGGACGAACTTCTGACTCCAGAGATACATGAAATTGGTAAAATTCAGAGATTTAAAATCATGGCCGGATCTAAGGGGATGGTCACGTGCTCCGGCCGCCGGGTGATGGCGGCGCCAAAAAGTTTATTTATTTTAAACCAACATCACTCTCTTCAACCCCCGAAGTAAAAAAGTTATTTCCTCTTTAAGAAAGTTCGAGTGGTCATTTACGATAAAAGAAAGATACCGTGCTGAGGTTGGGAAAGTGCCGTACTTCATTACAATCGAGAAGTGTGGTAACAAATCGCTAAAAGTTCCTTTGTATACTTGATATAGTATTACCAAAGGAATCGTGTTCTTCAAGATCGGTTTTATGCGCATATACTTAGGTGTATATAACGTATTTAATTTTTAACTTATCAGATGCCAATCTGCAATCTGTTTTCCTTCAATAGTAGTACGAAGGAATAAGTGTGCACTAAAATATAAATTAAAGTAAAGTCAAATTAGGAATCTGTTAAATGAAATCATTGATGATTTATGTTGAGTAAGCTACATTATTCTTTTAATATCAATTCTTTTAAAATTACTTTAAAATGTATTGTGTCACTTTGTATTTTTATTATATGTAATCTTGCTCTTTCTGTAGTTAAAAGTTTATTTGTTTTTTATGGAAGATCTTTTGTACAAATGTGGATCATAATATTATTAAGAATACAAATACGTTTCGATAGTTGGCGGTAATATTAACACTGTTCTGTTAATAGTATAAAATGTTTTTAGTATTTGTAATTTTCAATTTTTTGATTTATGGAATTTTAAGTGTAAAAATTAGTGTATTGTTTCTTGTTTAATATTCTAACTGATGTATGTTTAAAAGTGGTTAGGCGGAATAGCGGGTCAGATGGCCCGAGCTTCGCCACGTAACAAAGACATTATTATTATTATTATTAAATCTGGAACTTCCGGGGGAGAGGGGGGGGGGCGCCAATGGCTAAGCTTGGCCCTCCCCCGAAGATGAGTGTGGTTCCAGCTCTGCTCAAAATCAATATCACCACTTAATGTTGTCGCTTGGCGAAAACAACAAGAAATTTGTTTCTCCTCAATGAAATCCGTACCACATAATTGCAGTACAAAGCCAAAAGCGTGGTACTTTCTAATTGTTCTATTTTTCTGAATGGACTATAACCCACACTAATGGTAAGAAAAACCTGTACGTTATACGTCGATCACAGTAAGGTTTTGTGCTTCCGACATATTTGAACTTAATGATGCAAGATGGCACTTTTCCCTATTTTTTATGAAAAAAGCGGAGAACTAATGGGGCGACGAACTTGAACTTTTGTATGCTAATGCACCAAGCTATTCCCCATCTTATTCACGTAAAACATTTTCTCCTGGTCATTGAGGAATGTGTTAAGGGGGATGGGGTGGACACCCCCTCATTGGGGGTGGTTAGATGATGAACTTTTGATAGAAATGTACTGCCTAATGACACTAAATGCAATGCTTTTCATCACGAATCAATCGATTTAAACGTAAAAAAAAACAATTTTTGAAATGGAATTATTGAGCGCGTTATTATTCAGCGAAATTATTCAGCGCGATGGGGGTGGCGCCGACAGCTCCCAATAATAGTATCTTGAAAAAACATACGAGTTTCCTCAGCCCAAATTTCACTCCGATACATTTTAAAACATAAAAGTTACGGAGCGATGAATTTACTGCGCCGCCAATTTTGTGGGCAGTGTATATTACTATTGTGAAAATATCAATCATGAGGCTGTGAGTGCGATATCAGTTTTAGTGCTCCCTAATTACAAAAAAAAAATATTAAAAGTTTTTTTTAATAGCTTCAGTTCGTCCTGTGTGCTGCGATTCTGGCTTAACAATTGAATAATTTTCATTCACATTTCGAATTTTGAGTTTCAATTTGTTGTTGAAATCCCATTCACTGTGTTCCATCAGTGCTTGCTCGACAAACTTTAAGTTCCTGAATCATCCTGGTTCTAAATCTAATTTCCGTCTCGTGAGCAGAGAGTAAATTTTGGTGACGCAGCTATGGAGAAAGGCTGTTTCCTTCAAGCCCTCTTCTGCCTGAGCAGCAGTTGACGATTCAATTTGTAACCAGTCTGAAACCACACACAAAATTGCGTAAGCTGTGCCTCATCGTCGCAGAAAACACTTCTCTTGCAGAGATCCACGTCCCATTACTATCAGAAGCTCCGCTGTTATCTTATTTCGTTAAAAATGATTATAAAATACTAGGAATTTCTGTTGTCCTGATGGTGTATTACTTAACGAGTTCAGACAAAGCTATTTTATTTTGTGACATAATCGCAATTTTTTCCCTTCAGATTGCGCAAGTAAAAGTTAATTATTTCCAAGGAAAAAGTAGGGAGTACTTTCCAATCACACCAGTTTTGCACAAGTAAAGTATTGTCATCGCACAAAAAAATGAAGAAGAAAAACATCGAAATCTCTCCAGATTTGAGCAAATTATCTCCAGGAGAGTCTACTTATAAATTTCTGCGATGGTGTCCTACGCCGAATGTGTGTATGTGCGACTCATCGAGTTTGTTTTCTCGATAAGTCTCTAACAGATCGATAAAATTGATTCGATCTTGAGATTTGAGGTTTAATACATTTGGAGATCTCTTTCTGGAAAGCACATCACTTTCGGTCTCAAAAAATACAGAAATATCATAAAAATAATTGATATATATAATTTTCATTCACATTTCGAATTTTGAGTTTCAATTTGTTGTTGAAATCCCATTCACTGTGTTCCATCAGTGCTTGCTCGACAAACTTTAAGTTCCTGAATCATCCTGGTTCTAAATCTAATTTCCGTCTCGTGAGCAGAGAGTAAATTTTGGTGACGCAGCTATGGAGAAAGGCTGTTTCCTTCAAGCCCTCTTCTGCCTGAGCAGCAGTTGACGATTCAATTTGTAACCAGTCTGAAACCACACACAAAATTGCGTAAGCTGTGCCTCATCGTCGCAGAAAACACTTCTCTTGCAGAGATCCACGTCCCATTACTATCAGAAGCTCCGCTGTTATCTTATTTCGTTAAAAATGATTATAAAATACTAGGAATTTCTGTTGTCCTGATGGTGTATTACTTAACGAGTTCAGACAAAGCTATTTTATTTTGTGACATAATCGCAATTTTTTCCCTTCAGATTGCGCAAGTAAAAGTTAATTATTTCCAAGGAAAAAGTAGGGAGTACTTTCCAATCACACCAGTTTTGCACAAGTAAAGTATTGTCATCGCACAAAAAAATGAAGAAGAAAAACATCGAAATCTCTCCAGATTTGAGCAAATTATCTCCAGGAGAGTCTACTTATAAATTTCTGCGATGGTGTCCTACGCCGAATGTGTGTATGTGCGACTCATCGAGTTTGTTTTCTCGATAAGTCTCTAACAGATCGATAAAATTGATTCGATCTTGAGATTTGAGGTTTAATACATTTGGAGATCTCTTTCTGGAAAGCACATCACTTTCGGTCTCAAAAAATACAGAAATATCATAAAAATAATTGATATATATAATTTTCATTCACATTTCGAATTTTGAGTTTCAATTTGTTGTTGAAATCCCATTCACTGTGTTCCATCAGTGCTTGCTCGACAAACTTCAAGNATTATCATGTGACATCCAGATGTGCATTATTTGTCTAGAACCACGAAAACCGGACGACCCTTCTGGTGGCATTTCCAAGGAAATATCTTCTGAATGTGCTAGTAAAGAGATTTTTTTTTTTCGACGCCAGAGGAGCAATCGTTTCGTGTTCACGAGAGCTTCACTCAAGTTTGCGTTTCTCGCCGGTTACGCCGTTTGCGAGATTGCTCGTGACAGTGTTGGCATTGGAATTTGATCAGTGGGCATTCAGTTGTGTCTGTGACGAACAAACATGTTTTCGAACAAATATCACAACCACGTGTCCGAGCGCATGGTTCAGGGGAGAGTGGATCAGAACGAGCCAAATTACGAATTCTTCTAAGTACAATAGAAAAGTATAATAAAGACTCTGACGACTTCATTCTTGTGTATGTTTATGAATAATTGACCCAAAGGGAACCCGAAACATAAAATTTTCGGATGGATAGAGATAACCTATACCGTTGTGTATAATTCCGGAGAATTTTAATTGATTATCAAAACTTTACTGAATACGTATAAGTCTCCCATCCATCCCTATTTCATATTTAATTAACTGTATATAGTGAGTTCGATTATTCCGTATCCAGTTATGTTGAAATGAAGAATACAGTAAAATTATAAAAATATTACGTAGTAGCCTCATTTATCAATGATAACTAGAACACTGTAAAATATTTCAAAATGTTAAAAATTCTTTCAGATTTAATTTTAGTTTTCGTTATTTCGTAATCATACTTTCGCGCCTCTTCGAATCACTCTGTTTTAAAATTAAAATAATTTTTCATTCAAGATAACTGTTTCCAATATCAGTTGTAATTTAATTGTTTTCTCCACAAAGCAAAAGGGATGAGTAACGGCTTTGTAGACTGGTCGTTTTCTGAGCCCAGGCTCAATATATACAGACACTCGGACTGGAAAGTTTCAGCCCAATGACATCCATTAAAACATCAGTAAAGCGTTGGTAGTTCCAAATGACCAACAGTGGGAATTTCTCAAACGAAATTAACTTCACAAATATAATCCCAGTGAGCCAAAAGGGTCCAACTAGCCACGCGAGCTAATCCGACGGCGGCAGGGGGGCTACATAATTGCATCTCCGACACAACAACCACAACGCTGACGGCAAATTCTGCAACTACACTCAGACTGAGTCTAATAAAGTGGACGCACAGTAGTGTAATGAGAGAAGATGAACAGTCGGGTCGTTGTGATCGAGCAATTTGATCTTTTCTAAAAAAATGTGTGAACGTTTGTTAGGACAATGTTCAATTGGCTGGTCAAGCGGTGGGTTGAGCAGGAACTGGACATCATGCAATTTGTAACTCCATGTAATTCATCATATGAACAAGGGAAATAGAGTCATAATTCAAAGCTTTAACTATTCTACCGTTGGTAGTGCACTACTAGAGGGATGAGAAACGTGAAATACGAGTAATAAAGTCTTCTATTATTATTTTAATATTAATCTTGTACGTACTTTCTTTTTTAAACAAAATGATAAACCTATGTGCAGGTGTCATCACCCCTGTGATCAAAGCAGAGACCCATGTTCGATTACCGCCTCGTCACAATTTTTACCTTACCGAAAGTTATCAAAATGGTAAACCTAGTAAAAAAGTTATTAATTATCAGAAGATCAAAAAATATTCCACTTATAAGTAAGTATGAGATAAAAAATATATCTCGTTCATTTCTTTCTTTTCGTAAACGACATACATTTTGGGGCAGAAAATACTACGTATCGGAAAAGATAAAAAAAATACACTTTTCCAAAATCTGTTATTTTTAATTTATTTCCACCAAACAAAATAGTTGAAATAATATTTTCAAAAAATTTCTCATCCTTCTTTGTGAATCAAATATATTTATTTCATAGTACGAAACATTAATTTTTGGAACGCTTTCTCATAAGTCACAAACGAAACATCGAATTTTTTTCCAGGAAACAATTTCCAACACATATCCTAATTTGCGCCACAAATCCAAATAAAATCTTGTGGGCGAAGAGACAAACACGAGGTGCAATAAGAGAAAGGGCGAGTGATAAATTGAGCGCGAAAGCAAACAACGCGTCAATAGAAGGAAACACTGCGGACCCTCGTATGCTTCCTTCCTTTGCTCTGCGCGGCGGAAATAGACTGAGGTCTTCTGAAGAAAGCGAAAGACTCCACTGCGCCGAACCTTCTGTTAAGGTACACCATGCTTCAATACCTCTACATATGTGGGAAAGCAGAAGAGACGGTTCAGCGTATGATGTGGGATTGGGAATAGTACGGTAAAGAAAGAGTAGAGTACATTGATTTCTTAAATAAAGTAAAGACAAATTTAAAGAAGATGCGGTGTTCGAATTAAAGAAAATTCAGATCGGGGGGGGGGGAGCGAATTTTTAAAGCTTGTCTTTTTATATTTCAATATAGTATTAAGAAATTCTTATACTCGTCCGTAAAAGGTCGTAAGTCTTTAATTATATATTTAATATAAGTACTTTAGAAAATATTCAATTCTGCTGAAAAATTGTCATTATATCAGGGGGCTCATAATTTTTGTAATTTTGTTTTTAATTCTGCTATACTTTATTCACTATAATCTATTACATACTTGTATAACATGTTTTAATTTATTTTTCTTAGAATGAAGATTTTAGGAGCTCCTTATTGTAATGATGTACATTGTACATACACTCTGTGAAATATTGTTGGCACTTTTGTTAAAATTAATGTTATATTTTGAAAATTAATAATGACAATTTACGAGAGGTGGAATTATTTTTTGCTTGTTCGAAAAAAACATAATATGTAAAAATGGGTGAAAAAAGGTCAGAAGATATGAAACTCCCAGCTTCCATCCTCTTTAATTCAAACCCTGAGAAGACGGATGACGTGATAGAGAATGTAAAGGTTTACCACCAATATAGTGAATGTGTGACTTTGTTAGGACAAGTTAGAGACATATCGAAGTGTACGTACTAAGTCAGTGGCTTATTGTGTTTTGAAGGTATATGATTTATATGTTAAAACACATATACGTTGTGTGTTCCGTCAAATCTGTTAATGACCTCGTATGCTTCTTTAAAATTTTTTGAGAAGGACTACTACTTTGAGAGGTCGAAACGTCGAAAATATCAATAAACTTGACTGGTATGTTCGTGAGAAAAATTGATTTTGGTATCATATCAACCATAGATACTTGCTCTTTATATAGCCCAAGAACAATCAACATATATACTCTATATTGTTGACCTCAAATTTTATAATATAAAATGGTTATTGAGACTGGGTCGAAGAAGAAGAGAAGACACTATTTCATACTGCCAACGTTTCGAAAAATTATATTTTCTTCATCAGGGCTATATAAATTCACAATACAACTCACTCACCACTCATTAATTACAAAACTTCAAGCAAAGTACAAAGTAAAAGGAGGAATGTATTTGAAATAGATTGAAAAATGTGGTTCTTCACAGACCAAAACAATTTTTAAAAAAGAGTCAGAGTGATGTGGCTAAAACATGAGAACCATCCCATTACTATAATCAACCCGCTTTGTCTTACCATAAACAGCGACGAGTCTTCACTCAATACATATCATAAAGTTATTACTTCATTGTGGAATGTGCAGGAATGAAACAAGACTTGGACTGAATAGCTCTCTGTATAATTTCACTGTTCATTATAACATTGCGTTGCACCAGTGTTTCTGCACATATCACTAAATTGAATTCGTGCGATATTATTCATGTGGTATTCATTGTGAGTGTGCGCTAGCGTTTCTGTATCTTGGGTCTGCTTTATATCGATTTAACTTAAAGCAGCAAGTTTCATCGCAAGAAATTCAGTAGTTGAAAATCAAAATAAATTGAAAAAAAAAATATCAGAGAGAACATTAGAAACCCCTGACATAAAGATGTTAATTAGAATTGTATGGTCTTATGAGGTTAGAAATGGTTATCATTATCGTTTTCTTCACCTATGCGTTAGTAAAGTCAGTTATGAGTAAGATTATGAAATTGTATAGATTTAATGAATGAATGAATGAATGAATGAATTTTCCTTTAAATTTACTTTATTCGATTATAAGGGAGCATTAAATTCCGTAACCAAATACCAAATATGTATTGCTTAAGTACAATAATTTGTAGACAAATGGGTCGTTGAAAGATTATGTCGTTGAATGAACAATTTAGACTAGATAATGTACCTCATATAATTGTATGCGTTAAGTTGTTTTACGACTTGTGCCGCATTAATCCCATGAATAGCTGCCTAATTACAAACGTGAGTAATAAAAGACTGTAAAGAACGTTATTGAGGATATAACGAGATATTCACTATATTTGCAACTCTCTATGACATAATATTTACCGTATTAAATTCAATGGGAAGTTTATAGCGCAAATATTGTTGTCTGGTTTTGCTCTTAGTCTAAACACGTGAGATGGTCTTCCGGAATAAAATTTTCAAAACATACGAGAACCATAGCAATTGAACTATTCCCTTGAAGTAGTATAAACTGGTATACTACTACTATTCAATATTTTAGCAGTAATATTAGCAGTATAACAGTTCGGATACAATATCATATTGATTAAATTTTCACAACAAGGGTCTTTGAAAGCTACAGAGAAGTAACAAACTTCGCAATGGATAAAACCATACCATCAATTTCACAAGCGAACAAGTGGTGGAAATATATACTTTTTGTGTATCAATAAGATGCTATCTGAAAAGACTGATAATTGCTCTAATACTGTGCCTTACTGTTCTCTATACCGCCGTCGTCACAACCACGAAGCTTGTTACCAGAGTTTTATGCCTTCATTGTTCGCCACTTCGCCATCTAGTCTTCTCATTTGTCGATCGACACAGAACATTCCATTGTCCTCAACTCTTGTGTATCAAGAACTCATTTCTGTGCAAACTGATTTTTAAACAAAAAAAGGCCAACAAACACGGAAATCTAGTTTTGATATTAAGGAGTTTTGGCTTAGTGTACCTGCAAGCTATCGTACACACTATCCATATGCAAGTTACTTCTGCCCATGTTCAGAAGTTAGTGGTTTACTAACTCTCCTAGCGTAGTCCGTTAGAAAACCTCTGTTTGCGTATGATGTTAGAGGTACGCTAGTGAGCGAGGTCATGGCGGATTCTGGTCTGGTCTGTATTTGAGGTTATGTTGATATCTAAGAGGGTATGCGAGAGTTTTGTTGGTAGTGTGTGCCGTATGACCACGCATTGGTGTACTCAAAGTACAGTTTAATTCTGTGCGCTTCGATAGTAGTAGTTTGTATGGGTTTACAATTTTTATAAAGATTTGATTCGAAGGTACGCTATGCAAAATGCATCGATTGCACCATGCACCTTACGCGGTTAGCGTCATCGACATAAGGTATACGTAGGAAGAGGGTACGTTGTTGATTTATACATTTTACAAAATTTTGTGGAAATTGCTGTAAAATATTAGTGCTTGACTTTATTTTTATTCACGAAGTCAAAGTTTTACTTAAAATCTAAGACCAAGACGTCTACGTGAAAGTGATAAGTACGAATTACAAATGTCATTTTAATGTCTGTGCGTAATAGTTAAAATCGGCTAATTTACTGCGTTATAATCCAACCTAACAAACACAATTTTATCAGAAAAACGGTGACTATATTCTCACATTAACTTGATTTATTATCGTATTCATATATTTAAAATGTTTATTCTGACAAAATATTTATGTTTAATGGCTTGCATTCCTGAAGAAATGTGATCAATTCCAGAATGTAGTTCCACGCTGAATAGAAAAATCTTTGGGAGCAGTATTGAGAGATCTCTGAAATTACATTCATAGGTATTTATTACGAAATAAAAGGTTCGAATTTCTATTTTTATCGTAAAGTATGATTTACTTTCTTGAAACATCTATATTTTTCTGTGTATATTGATTCTATCTAAAACATTTTTGAGTAATAAGTGGTGTAGTTTAATAAAACTATTTACTTATTAGTATTACATTCTTAAAAAATTCGTTTCCATTGTCTTTTTTGATTCTTTATATTGTTTCACATTTATTCTCCCAATACATTTCCGCCTTTCCGTGCGTGTATTCCAGATATTGTTTATTATGTTTCCATCTCAGGTAAAACGTATGAGGACTAATCATCTAGTGTACAGTTTGAATAATTGTTGCCAATAATTGTCATGGAACGAAATCTAATAGACTGCTTATAACATCGCCGTTTTGTACATTTCAATGGAACGTTAAGTGCAAAATTATTTAATCATATCATTTACGCAAAATATAACATTTATATCATATCATTTACGCAAATCGTACGTTGAAATCGTGTTTTGTAGGAGGCAAACCATACAATTTTGACATTAAATAGTAATTAAACATCATAAACCCACTAATAGTGATTCTCTCTTTCTATTCAAGAATATTCATGTAGTACACAGTTAGGATACAATAATAAGAAACAGATTAAATTGGAGTATTAAGAAACAAATAACAAAATTATCGGATACATTGTATTAACAGATGTTTAAAGAAGAGTATAACAAGATGATGAAAAATGTGTAGGAACAGAAAATAAATGGAGAAAATTACAGAATGTTAGTGCAATAGACATTGCAAAAATAAAAATGGGCAAAATTCAATTACTGATTCTAAAACTAGGATAAAGAACTTGATTGAATATTAACGTGGGAAAGACGTTACCTCAGAAACTGGAGGGTTTCACTGTTATTTCATTCTTCTAAATCTGATGTGTTGGATATAAATATAAACTCTTTCGTTTTAAGACATCAACATTTAACTACAATATCTTACATATAATACACCACAAAAATATGAGGGATCTAAAAGTTAATGGTTCAATAATTTTATACTAAATATTTGTTGGAATATAAAAACATTTAATGGTAATTAAAACCGAGATTAATTTCTTGAAGCACAAGCGAAGTACGAAGCAACTGACTTCTTTTATACACCGACATACGTGAAGTTTTCATTCGTCTGTACGCTGCATTAAAAATATTCGAATAAATTTCGGAAAAAAATAATTCACCCATATTATGTAGCATTAAGGGAAATATGTGTAGGTTCGTGGAGTGATTTTAAATTTCTAATTTTTACATGATTTATTCTCAGGGAAAGGTTTTGTATGATTTGGTGTCATGCTTCTCCTCTAAAGAAGTATAATCTTAAGTTGAGTGGATCTGACTCCTGATGATTGGACGAATTAATATTGTGATTCCCTCATTTTAAGACACGGATCTAAAGCTTACCCCAGTGAATTTTATCGCACCGCGCCATTCCAGTTGATAAAGTCTCAATTCGTCCGATGCGTTGCCGGGGAACAACGTGGTTGGTGTCGAGGGGAGGAACAGTTGGCTGTGTGGCGTCGTGGGGCGATAGAAGTGGGTGGACGGAGCGCTTCTCTTTGGCCACTGAATAAGACACGAGAGTACCTGCGCCGTCTCGCAATCCGAAATGGAAGACGCGTGAGGAATTCGGAATGAGGACTGCCACGTTCTTAATTCACGAATACCCGAGCATTTTGCACACCTTCGCTGGGTGCTCGAACGGTAGATGGGAGGCCATATTGTTCGCTGAAGTACCAAGGAAAGACTCGAGTTGCGAAGTTTCAAGACGTTCTGCGAACGCTCGCTGTCGCTGCTTATGTATTAACTTCCCTATTCCGTAAACTCTTGTTTCATATTTATGCCTACCCTTCTTCTATCCAAGTAGATCTTCTGGTCATATACATATCCATCAGACTAGCTACTTTGAGATGCATGCACCTTCTTAGTGTTGGTATAACACCACAACATAATGTTTTGTGGGATGCCAAAGGTGTTTGGTGTTCTTTATTTTGTTGTATTGTGACTTCCATAATGCTTTTTGACTGGTTGTATACCTTAACCGTTCAGTGGTCGTGAGAATGACTATAGACATCCATGCGTGGTAATCATTTCTTTTTTCTGAATGTTGTCGTGACAACACGTGTGCGTCAGATTAATAAATTAAAACACGCCTTGCATCTCTTCAATGGTTGTCTACCCTCCACCCTTTGAGATTTTCTTGGAAATATGTAACTCGCGTCATCCAGTCGATTATCCTTTAAGTACTTTAATATTGTTGCAAAGTACATTTTACGAACAACTTAAGAATAAAAATAGATTTTTATGGATTACCACGTAAGTACCATCATGTCTATAGGTAATTACGAGATCATACATAAAAAGTATTAAGAAATATTAATTAATATTGATATTTAAAAAATGGACGACAAATGTCACCAACGCAACCTCACAGGTTCCATTCGGGAGTGAGCAATTCAGAAAGTACATTTGATTGATATAAATTATAAAACGAACATTTTTTAAATAAAAAAATCAATTAGAGATGGGTCATTCTTAGTATAATTGGCCAAAAAAAGTCGACCATCTCGAACTTCAACAAAAACATTTTTTTCTAGTTAATTACGTTGAAAAATGAGGTTTATGCCCATTGATTCCATATTTTAGTCACTTTTTACCATTGAGTGAATCCAAGTCTGTTTTAACATAAATGAAGCCTATATAAACAGCAAATAAAAATGCTTATAATGTACTCTCATAAAGATAATTATAGTGTTTTATACGGGGAGTTTAGACTCAATTCTATTTATTTATTATTTTTTGTGGAGTTTTACATCTCGTCAACGGCAAGGCCATTAAGAGCCCTTCCATTCTATTGTTTTCGACCATGTTATTATTTTATTTTTGTCAAACAAAGGCCATTTTTTAGTTCAAAAAGGGAATATGCTACTTTTTTTCAAAATTAATTTTCCAAAATACAATATCACATATATTCGCGATTGTTATTTGAAAAATACCCAAAAGCATTGAATTTTTATTGGTACAAATTTCCATTTTTTAAAAAATAATTGACAGAGATATAGTCAATTACATTGAGGTATTATATTTCACGATTTATGTAGTTTTTAAGAATTCATTATTATTTGTCTTATAAACTGTATTCATAAGTAAAAGTCAATTGACTTGTAATTTTGTACATTTTTACCTCCAACAGTCAAAGGTGTGTGCCCGTTTACATCAATTTGAAATTCTAATGGATTGCACACACACATTCTGAGTGAGTTCCTGCAGCACCAGCTAAAACGCATTGTTTTGGTCGCAATTGTGCAAATTTTGAAAATGAAACTCTTGAATCAGGAAATGGCTCATTGTAAAGATATGGATGTCCTTTAATTCTTCATTATGTTTAACTTCTAGGTCACATGTGATAGTCCACAATCATTTCTTAATCAACGAAGCATATTTTTTTAAGTATCACACAAACTTTTCACAGTTTACTAATAAAAAGTTAAAACACTTTTTCATGATTTGAACATACTGAACTAACCTCAGCTTTAGATCTATATTGAAATAAAAACAGTTCTCTTGCGGAAAAACTGTCAACTGTCTTGTAATTTTCTTCTTGCGGACAAATAGATTTTAAATTTCCAGTGAACATGCCTTGTTAATCCTTCACACAAAACAATGGTGAATTGAATATTTCAAATAAAGAATGGACCTAAAATTCAGAACTTAGTTTAACCAACAATATCGTCTCCACTGATTACTGAGATTCTACTTTATTGACATTCGATCATTATTGAACGTTTTTCTTCCAATTGATTGTGAGAATTACCCGAAATTGAGGATTATCAGTTATGGTATAAACATTTGTCGGTGCGCACTCACTAATAATGGATTAATACGTATGCGGGAGGACTAAAAAATTAGTTTCCATGAAATTGCAAGAGAAAGCTAATTAACGTAAGAAATTAAGTAGATTTTATTTTATAACATAATACATAATATTCTACTTTTTTCTTACTACTCAAATATAGTTTTACTAAAATTTTGAAAATACAATTACAGTCAATTGAGTTTTTCTTATGAATAGAATTCAAAGAACACGAATTATGAAAAAAATTGATGAAATTTTTACCAATGAAAATTCAATGCATTTGGATATTTCTCAAATAACTATCACAAAAATCCGTGATATTGTATTTTGGAAAATTAATTTTGAAAAAAGGTACAATTTTCCGTTTTTGAACTCAAAAATGGTCTTTGTTTTACAAAAATAAAATAATAATATGGTTGTAAACAATAGATTGAAGTCTAGACTTTCCGTATAAAAAACACTATAATTATCTTTTTAAGTATTTTTCATTTGCTGTTCATATTGGTTTGATTTATGTTAAAACAGACTTGGATTCACTCAATGGTAAAAAATGACAAAAATATGGAATCAATGAGCATAAACCTCATTTTTCAACGTAATTAACTAAAAAAATGTTTTTGTTGAAGTTCGCAATGGTCGACGTTTTTTTGGCCGATTATACAAAGAATGACCCAGATGTTTTTAAGATTCATTTTAATACACCAATTTTAATACAGTTTTTGTCACTTAAATTTCTATATTGGAAGTGGATGACGAGTGTGACCTCTCACGATAGATTTGTTAAGGGCGACCACTGCAGGTTTTATATGTTGTTGTTTTTATAGTTTAACCGTTGTTTTCCTTGCTCATGTAATTCTTGATATATGATGATGTTATAAAACCTTGATGTATGAATGGATAGGTGTATAGTCCTGATGAAGACGTAATAAACGTTGATACGAGGGCAATCTGATGGATGATGTAACAACTCGTATCTCTGTTGTAACACTTNGTTGTTTTTATAGTTTAACCGTTGTTTTCCTTGCTCATGTAATTCTTGATATATGATGATGTTATAAAACCTTGATGTATGAATGGATAGATGTATAGTCCTGATGAAGACGTAATAAACGTTGATACGAGGGCAATCTGATGGATGATGTAACAACTCGTATCTCTGTTGTAACACTTGGTGGAGAATTTTTATTGAGTATTATACAAAGATAAATTTAAGATTACGCACAAATGAGATAACATAATTTTATGACTCTACACAACTTTTGCACACTCGGTGCATGTCGCGACGAGCTTTCATTTTCAATCTGGAAGCAATATTTAGACGTCAAGTGGAGCCTGTCACTAGTGAACCTTAACCTTTTCATACCACGAATTCTCTGAGAATCTTTCATACAACCCGTATTGTCAATTGATTACGTGGGTGTGAGAAATTCTCTTTCCCTTTCAAATAATATTTAATGTTTTTCCCGTCGTCTTCAAAAGTTTTTGTTCATGTTTGCGGGATACCTACACGTTTTTTGCTGTTTAGTGATTAGTTAACGATAGTTAATGGAAAAGAGTGAGCGATGGTGACACAGTTCATTTTGAGATGATGGTATTCACGAATGCTTGATCGACTTGATCTTGCACTTCCTCAGAGTGCATCCCCTACTCCAATCATAGGGCAGGATGGTATATTTTTCTTCGTTTTTTTTTCTATGCAAACTTGGAACGAATCCCTCGCAATGAAATATCTTGACTCCACTATTACAACTGAGTACTTAACACACACAGCTAACGAAACCGACAACCGTGATAGCATCTTCGATGTCAACGTTTCGCAGAGTGAGTGAGAGCGGAGGATTTTCAAATGGGGTTTCCCTCACAATTTTCACAAAAATATCACTTCGGTTCAGATAAACCCCCAGCAATCCGAAATCACCCCAGCCAAATACATTCTTTAACTGGGCATGCCTTTGCATGCATGACTCAAACTATCTTCCAATGACGAGTGAAAATAATATTCACAATAATAATAAGATTTTTATTATTAATGATAAAGGATAATATACAAAGTATCTTTGAGATTTAGATAATATCCATCATTGCTGTCAACTGTGAAGGTATCATTAATGCAACAGATCGATTGATCGATTAAACCGTGAATGAACTGCTTGGTTCAATATATTATATTGAATGAAAATGGAATTCGAACCTGGCACCTTCAGCTTAGCGCTAAGCTCAAGGTTCCGGATTTGAATTCCAGTAGAGTCTCCTATTTCCGATCAATATGACATCATTAAACCGCTTTAATATTATCTACATATGTGATCATTACCTCGCGACGTGGTTAACAGCAATTTAAGAGGTTTAATAATTATAAGAAATGTACCTAAGAAACTGCTTGGTTACTTGAATATAAATTATTATCTTTAACATAGGATTGATATTGCGTGGGTTTCATTGTTTTTGTGGTCTACTAAATGTTTGGGAAACATTTATATTTTCTACCAAGACACATACTACTGTTTTGGAAAAACTGCGAAATATTCCGGGAGAAGTATTCGGACGTATGTGACAGAAATGGGATAAATATTTTCTAGAAATTTCTCATAAAATTAAATATAATATTACAAACGTAGAGCAAAAGTATAGGTAGGCGGTGTTTAGAAATGAAAGAAGAAATATGGAGATCTTCATAATTGAAGAAAATTGTACACATACAACTTATAGTATATACCTGAATATATCTAGAAGAACCTGACAATTAATAAACTAAATATAAGCGAATATATATGATGGTAAATTAGGGAGAATGAAAGGTTTTTTTTGTTACATACGAAGAAAATATTGATTTAGAATAATGTGGATTCGTTCAGAATATCTCGAGAAAAATCTTTATAATTTGTCATCTATCTGAATCGTATATTTTACGTTCAACATGAAATATGAAGGAAACGTAATTTTTAATTTCAAAGAAATAATATAAATGTCCAATTACTTTAAAAGGCTCAAGTTATGCATTCAAATATCTTTTATACGGCAGCTTTTCACGAAGCTGTTGAAAATAAGAGCAATGGCATAAAAATTGCCTTGTCGATAGAAGTGAGACGTTTTTTTCAGGAGGAGTTGTGATTTGTGTAAAACCCATCATTGTGGAAAAGAGCTCATTAAAACACGTCAAAAGCAGAAGTCGCGCGAACCACATCAATTTATAGAAAAATGAAACGAAGTAAGTGGAACTGAAAGGAAGGAAAATACTAGAGAATAAGGTGTGGTACATGAACGAGACTTTTTGAGTTTAACAAAGAAAAGAGAGAAGGAAGACACCATACGGATGGGAGTATAAATGAAAGTGCTGGTGCTACGGTTGAAACTGTTGAAAGGAGAAGACGAGACATTTTAATATTTAGCAAGAAAAGAGAAATGTATACAATATAAATACTATAGTTTTATATAAATACTATAGTTTTATATAATTATTATACAAATATATTATATAAAATAAATATTATATAGGATTAATTTTTCTCTCTAGTTTTCCTTCGTTGAATAAATTCTTGTTTTTAGCACCTATTTACTCGGATGTAAAAAATACATTATTTTCAAATCAAATATGATTTATATAATAGTAATTTTAATAGTTGTCAAATGAAATTGGATATGTATGTTAAATAATATTCACGTGAAACTTACTCTGGGTGCAAAACTAGTGGTACGCACCTGTGTCTAAAATACGGGAGACCCTGGGTTTGAATCTTCGCTATATTCCGTTTCCAAACTGTCAACTTATTTCAAACTTCTCACTATGGATTGATTTACAACAGAAAAATTAGTGTGTCCTATTATGAAGCAAATCTTGTTTAATATAATTCATTCATCATTGTAATTTTTATTGAGTTTTACAAAATTCTTTGTTTGTACTTGAATATATTTTATCACAATTCGTTCTAAGATAACTCAGAACGTTCATTTCATTAAATTATCTTCCAAATACGCTGCCGTTCATAAAAGCTTTCCGGTAAAGAAGAAAATAAGAAGAAGAAAATATAATACGCAAGGTCAGTAATGAGAAAAAAAGTTTAAAAAAGTTGAGCTACGATCTTGCACCCTGACATCCCCCAACTCGGAGAATACAAACTGCTCAAGTAGCGCTTATCGTTAACTCTTCACTCCACTAATGATGGTGAAATGTGGACTGTTGACTCGAGATAGGAAGTTTTATGGTCTTGCCACAAAAATAAAAAAAAAGGATAAGAGAGCCACAACTTACTTCTGGATTCCCTCTCTCGACTAGGGATTTAAATTTCAAATTCGGTCTTGTAAAAGGTTTTTCACTAAAATATATATCCCCGACGGAACCCTTCATCGAGCTCTTTTTCTAAAATTAATATTTCTCAGCAATATTAAAACGCGCCCTCTTGCTGAGTTTCGTATTAATCTTGAACTCAACAACGCTCAAGGTGATGACAATATGCAACTCGCACGCGCCGCCCCGCTCTCGTTTCTCCCACCACGTTTCCCTAATATAAATTACACTTAATATTAATTACTGCAACATTTATGGGGAGGGGAGAAGGATTAGTGCTCCAAGTTTCGGGCTCCGGCACCCGTAAACTGACTTCAAGGCCATAAAACTAAATAGATTAATGGGCATCTGCTCGGGGTGAGGGAGAGGGGTTGTAGGAGAAGTACGACACTCCCCAAACCCCGCGACTTCTTCGTCTTCTCTATCAACACCAACTTCTCTTTCACTGCTAATTCCACCCTTCTTTACCACGTTCAATTGCTCCGTGCCTTTATCTTCGCCTCTGTTTCTCGCAAGATCTTATTTCCAGAATCAATCAACCAATAGTGTCCGCGTGAGCATTCTAAACTAAATGGTATGCTTCCTGCCATCGATGTGTTCTATAACGACATGGTAGAACACGTAAATAAAATAGGGACAATTTTCCCAAAGTTATGTCCAGATTTTGATAACATTTGTTATATGGATGCCACCATACATTGATTCATTCATTCCCTCATACCATTAATAGTAAAACACTGATTGAACCTACAGCTCTTCAATCAAAAAGTAAATAAACTTTGAAAGCAACCAACAAGACAGTCAAAAAAAGTCGAATGTCAAACTCTCCCACACCAGGCCCCGAAGGTACCCATGAAAGTAGCAGAGGGTAGAGCTCCACAATTTATTTGATCTAGGCACTAGGAGGAGGAGATTTGGTCAGCATCTCGCTCCGGCCGGCTTGACCCCCAGGATACTATGGTACTCATTTTATAGCAGGCTGAGTAGGCCTGGGAGTCAGTCTGAATGTTGAGATGTGTTGAAAACTCCCCACCTCACCGGGGATCGAAACCCCGGCAATCCCGGCAGCAACTCAGCGCTCTGCCTACTGAGCCACGCTGACTCCACGACAGTAAAACATAGAAATCTCTTAGATTGCGGTGAACAGATTAATCATGTTACGTCGAATGAAAATGGGAGACGGGACCGGGATTCGAACCCGGGACCTTGAGCTCTACCCGCTCATGCGCCTACCAACTGCGCCATCCCGTTCGCCTCTCGGGCTGTCTCTCTTATACACATCTA
>NNCF01130713.1:88035-136504 GCA_002313205.1 Laupala kohalensis
TCTCTGTTTTCTAGGTCTTGGTACGATGATGAGAAAGTGTATTCAGAAGAAAACGTCGACCAATACGACCTCTCGGATTGACACAGCATGCATATCACGGTGGATTTGGTGGACCTGGAAATCTGAACATTGAGGTATGCCAGAAAATTCTATAACTTTCTCCTCGCTTTGAACTCTATTCGGCATTACCCTTTTGGTCAATTTGAATAAATATAAGGAATATCTTTGCATATACAGATATCTAAAATAAGAAGACTCAAAGCTATCGCTTCCTGTACTCATCACCTCTGCTATTCAATCCTCTACTATATTGTCCTCGTGCTTCCCCTCCACAGTGTCCCTTACGCTGACCCTTGGTCCAATAGCCACTCAATCACTTCCTGCTTCACACTTCGAACAACTTCCGTGCTAATTCCACCCTCAGTTTGCACCTTCGTCCTCAATTCAACCTCTGAGAGGACCCTTATTCCTCACTCCAACACGTTCCCTGCTAGAGCGAACAACAAATGTGTCCAGAAGTTCACAACTACTGGGGCGGCATTTTGGGGTGACTCACAGGTAAGTTTCCTGCTGATTAGCGCATTGAAAAGACTGAGTTGGTCATTCAAGGTGGTGGGGGTGGTTATGGCACGAGAGGTGGATTGAGGATACTATATTTCTTTTATATTTCATAAGTGCAGGAAATCAACTAATATCATAGATTTTTTTTCCTTGCCTGATTGAAGATTTAATAAAAGTTAACGTTTTTGTATAAAAAGACCGTTCAAAATATAAAAGAATACGAAAACTAGTCATAATATTTCATGAGGAGGATAGTGTGAAAAGACTGTAGCCAATATAAACCAATGAAGAGGCAAGTGATCGTTTTCAATATTATCCATTTACACCCACTAGAGTAGCAAAAATGCGAAGAAACGTTAAGGAATACGACTAAAATTTGATTTCCTCCATGGAATTTTCTTTTTCGGATTTGAAATAACGGTCTTTACGACTAAAATATTTTTTTATTTTTTTTATTTCGTATTACGATAAACAAAAAAATAAAACTAACGACCATGTTTTTGACGATCACAAAATATTTTTGTGTTTTATCATTTTTTGTGTTATACTTCGTTTCAACTTGTCGTCAGGTGTAAAGAAATTGTAACAACCAAAATTGACATAAAAAAGTAGGTTGTAATTTATTTATTGATCTTGATTATATAATGAACGTATATAGTAGAATTTTGGAATATTGTATTTTCTCCGACATATATGAACTAAACCCAGAAGACGAAAAAGCAACAACACAAAGTGTTTTGTTTCGTGGTAGGAAATGGAGTATTAGCAACCAAGTGCGGCAAGTAGAATCACAAGGTTGTAGAAAGTGCAATAGCGACGAAGTTTGCGGTAGCATAAAACATCTCCCAAAACGGAAGCAACGGATGCCAGAACGCGACTGCGAGCAATGAGCGAGTGAGGAGAGAGTGGAACGAGCCAAGTTCGCGGGAGGCGATGGCGGCGGTGTCTGCAGCGGCCGATAGAAACCCAAGGGTCGTTTCCGCTGCCCACCCAACCACCACCCACGCTGCAAATCACCAATGCGGCTGCGGCCAAACCCGATGCTTATCAACACTCTCACCAATGCGGTCGGTCGCTCGCTCGCTCGCCTCCATTGCTCTTCGAGGTTCAACGGAAGGAAGCTCGGTTTTCCTGGGGAGAGAGTTCGATTCCAAACATCACTTCTCGGGCAGAAATGGTGGTAATGGATAAGCAGCATATTGATATACGTACAAAAAATATTATCACTTTTCGGGAAGAAATAAGCAGCATATCGCCAAACAAGTTTTCATTACATTATTCACTCAAGAATTGTGTATTTTTTCATAAAAAACCCCAGAAGAATCGACAATATTGTATTGTCTCCCATCGATAAACGATGAAGTCAAACATTCAAATTGAAAACGATTAATTCAATGAGAACTTTATTTTTTTCGTTCTTTCTCAGTTCTTTGATATAATTTACGAGTAAATTTAACTTGAGTTTTCGATACGAGTCGTAAGCCTTAAAATGTTCAAAACGAAGCATAATATTTCTGCAAAGTGTAATGCGACCAATTAGTTTTCATCCATAATAAATTAAAGTATAACAATAATAATGGATAATTAGAAGAACAAAACTAATGGATATTTTTATTTTATAATACTTCGTTTAGTGCAAACATATATTGTTTCTCAGTTGTTAAAAATTCTTTCAAGTAATATTTCCCTTGATTTAGAGAATACACTCAATGTATATACTTCTTCGTTGATCATTTCTGTACAGTGACACAAAATTATTCATTTTTTATCAGAGAACCAATATTGCTTTAATGACGTTGAAATAGTCACTTTTTTCCCCTTCGTGGCAACGGTGTTGGCGTGCTCGCTTATCTTCAAGTCATCCCGGGTTCATTTCCCCGTGGGGGCAGAAAAAAATTTCTAGCTTTTCACATAAATGTCCCAGTTCATATAGCTGTGACTACTGAAAAGCAAAACCTCTTTCCTCTATCCACCCCCTCCAAGTATCAAGTTCTAACGGTTACAAACAACTCCTACTGACCCCTCCATGCGGGACAAGTAGTTGGTAAACCGAGCTAAGCGGCCCACCTATAACAATAACCAACCGCCCACGTCCTACCTCCTGTCGCTCTGTACTAATAACACAAAAGTTTAATTCTCGTGAATTTCTTTTAGTATCATTGTTTTCTTTATTGTCTTTATTGTTCAATGACATATTTTATGAGGAATTTAGAAAAGTTCTTCAAAATTTCAATAAACATGTGCAAAAAAATTCTATATTGAATTTAAAAGCAAATAATTTATATTTAAAGAAAAGAAATGATACTAAAAGAAATTCACGAGTTCGTAATTATACCCCAAATATTAAAACTTTATTTTAATAAAACTATTGAGTAGGAAACGGGTCTAATATATATCCAAACCATATTTTCAATAAATATTTATTCATATAGTACCTAGATTTACAACATTATACATTTGGAGAACAATATTTACCAAAGGAAAATGTATATGCTCTATTAATTATGCCATTTTATTATAAACAATCAATTACTTTATTTTTGTTAAAGTCTATTGCAATTTAATCGTGCATAGTCAATGTTGTGATGCTAGTTTAGAATCATCTTCAGGGTCGCTGTATTCTTATTCTATATTTTTTCTAATTACACTACATTATTGTAGATAAATTTATTTTTTCTACAAACATTAAAAAGGAAAAAAGAAAACCCTAGATGTTGTGAAGGTTTAGCCTTTCAGAGTCATAATGCATATTACACTAAAATAAAACTAAAATGTATTCCTCTCCGCAAGTTTCATTAGAAATCTCTTCGTTGTTCCTGCTCTATCATTTGACAATCAAATATAAAAGTTTCTTTAATTTTACGTTCTATTTGTTAAAAGAAATTACTTGTCATTCGCGCCTTCGTCGTTTGTCCGAGAGGAAAAATTCTGCGATCTAAATGTCTAATTTTACAGCCAGTAAAAAGTAGAACGCCATTAAAATATTATGAATAAGTAACATAAATATTACAACGAAAAAACATATTTCGTATAATATCCCATATTTGTTGAACACTTTTTGAAAATATGAAATTCTCTGTTGAATTGACGGCAAAATGTTACGTTAATTGGAGAAGATTTCTAGATTTAAAATAACAAGTCCTTAGAATATGACACTGAATCAGGAATACGGGGAACTACAAGTTACAATAACTTAACATATAAAACTAAATACGACCTTGTTAACTGCCTCGCTCGATTTAAATTTACTGTAAATATTATACTGAATGTCTGACTAATACGTTTATCTTCACAAATGTAACATCCATGTTGCTTCGTAAAAAGTTATATACCCGCAAAGAATGTTTCTAAACGACAATGTTCGTTCCCCGCTCCGGAAATCAATAAATAATACTGAATATCCATACTAACATTATAAATGAGGAGTGAGTTAAGTGTGTAGAATATATAAAGTATTTCAATTGTAAAAATATTCGTCAACGAGGTTTTCATATTATTGATCTCGGATTATTTTTTTAGGTTTCACGATTACTACAAAATTGTTATATCGTGGATAAATATGTCACTAGAAGATGTAATTTATTTGTTCCTTAAGTAGTTTTATATTATTTATAACTCGAGAATTAAACTTTTGTGTTATTAGTTCATATTTGAGACAAACGTTTTCTATATTTATTTAATTCCTTTTCACATATATGAAAAACTTAAGAGAATCGCAAATTATGTGAAATTACTTTCGACAATACACATCATTTGTAGGCAATGAGATTTGATTTCTTTACTTCACTGTATAAATATAAGAAATTATAGGAATATTTATAAGTAATTTGTGATTCGAATTATACCAATTCCATACGATATCTTGCAATTATATTCAAATTCCGTTAAAAACTATATTTTATCATAGTATTACGCAAAGGTTTTTTACACAAACTCTAATATCGTTTACATTGCCTATGAAGACCTTGCGAGACAACGAATCTCAAGATGTCGTTTAAATATAGAGAATGGTAAAGTTTATTGAAGTCAAGAATATACAGAATATTTTTGTTATAGAAGTCCAAAATGTGTATAATAAAAAAATACAAAATATTTCTTTAATAGCGGTGTAATTAAACATTTTATCTCGTTACGATTTACCCGCCGCTCGATGTCTTCCAAATATGGGCGCCGTTTCAAATAGACCTACGATTGGTCGAACGAAACTTCCCCTCTCGAAGTGAGAGATCCGTTGCAAACCTAACAGATCCAAAACTGGTCAGAGCGTGGAACTTAGAAAAATAAATGGACCCTTTTTTGTTATCAGTAGTGTACAATTCTCTAGGAATATTTTTTATTATTATCAGCACGATCGCACGCTTCAGAGTTATTTATTATGACTCTAGTAGTCAAATAGCATTCTTTTCAAGTAAATGAATCAAGTAGCTTCTTTTCTTGATACAATGTTTAAATGCTGTTATTTTGGAAATGGAAAGGTGAAAGATAAAATAATAGGAAACCACCGACACATATTTAATGCTCTACATTATGATACGTCGTGTGATTTACTTCATCCATTTACGCATCAGACGGACGAAATATTTCTGTAACATTTGTGTACTGACGTATATGACATTAGTTTTCCTACCAGAAGCTTTCCCTAATACTTCAGCAAAGGTAAGTGGCACAATACGCCAAGTGTTTCGGAACACAAATTTTCATTACTTTCAATGGTCGTTATGGCGAATGGAGTTTGCTTATTAACCAATACTAGGAGAGACAAATCTACACTGCCTGTATGATTCCCCGTATTGGCGACAGTGCATCACAATTTCATTGGAATATGAAACGAACATTGGGGCTTGAATGATGAATTATTGCGCATCTAGAACTCAGGAGCGACGACTCATTCAATGAGTCAAGTATTGACGTTCCATATCCTCATAAAGTACTATGTAACATAATATACATGGCTTATGGATTTTTTTACAAAAATGCTGTGCCTTTTGTATTGTGCCG
This sequence comes from Laupala kohalensis, assembly GCA_002313205.1. Lineage (NCBI taxonomy): Eukaryota > Metazoa > Arthropoda > Insecta > Orthoptera > Trigonidiidae > Laupala > Laupala kohalensis. The sequence goes on from NNCF01130713.1 coordinate 93,595, forward strand.
GATGATTTATCTGTTTTAAAAAATAAAAAAAATTACTAGTGGTATTTGAAAAGGATTAATATGTTGTAATTCTCCAGAATGTTAGCTATACTTGCATTAATAATCTGTTTCAAGGATTGTCATAAAATTTTATAAGTCTTGATAGTAGTTAACAGCCAACATTAAGGGGAATTTTCTATAAATTTGTGTGATGCATCAACGTTGAATTTCCTGAACACAACTTTGAAGTTGGGTGCCCTTCACCGCACAGATATGGTACGTTGTGAAGAAAACTCTCTCGGTGCATCTAATCTACTAACCTAATCGATCTTTCAGTTTTATTTAACTATCTCATATTATTTGAGGTTGAAACCTAATGGAAATGGCACACAACATATAACTCGTAATCACCATTTTCTATTATAGTATTTGTAAATGGGAAATATAGCGTGCTATTAAAACTTATCTACATGGAGCAATAGGATTTAGGAGGTGGGTGGTAGGGCTATTGTTAGTAAGGTGGACCTATTAGCTCGGTTTACCAACAACTTGGCCCACGTGGAGGTGCAGGAGTAGTTAGTAATACTAATTAGTAATACTAGAAGTAGAAGAAGGAAAATAGAAGAAGGGGTGTTGACTTTTCAAATTTCCCAGCTATTTATGAACTGGGACAAGGAAGTGAATAGTTACAATTCTTTTTTTTTTCTTTGACAATTTATATATCTAGCTTTCTTGCGGACCACTTTCTATACAACTGTATAGAATAACTAGCGAACTAATATCTGTTATTTTTGTTACGATAGTGAATCAGTATTCTTCTAAAAGTACTTCCCACCCCCTAACTCCCCTTCCGCCAAAGTCCACTTTAAAAGTCATGCGCACGAATGAACGTGGACACTGCAATCTCCGCCGGGACGATAGGCAACCAGGCGGCACTCGTGTAGCGGGTTGCATTCGGGCAATGCGACACGGGAAAAGTGCAATTGGCGATCTCCTAACAACATCAAATGACGAACGAAATAGACCTAAAACAATTCTACGTGTATACACACATTGTCAAAATTTGTAATACACACGCCTCGGTTATGTTTTTATGACTTTAAAGGGTTCTAATGACCTCGATGTTTGCGATCCCTAAAGTCCCATTAAAATATATGTCTTTATGGTCTTGATCGAATTTTGTCTCTAAAACTTTATACAAATTATAGCTAATGAAATATAATTTGTACGTGAAAACTTCCGATAAGTGTGATGTGCGTGATGTTGAACTCAGCGATGTGGAAACGTTATATCGCGTTGTTCCAGAATGCATGACTTCCTCACCACTCAAAAAGGGTAAATGACATATGGTTTCCAAGGACGGGCGATTTCTTCTTCACAACTGATAGAACAAACTTAATTGGGTTTCCCTACGTGAGATGATTCAGACATGTTTCTCCAACGGTGTTTTTTATTTAATGATTTTCTCGACATGTTTGTCCTTCCCAGGAATCATCCAGAACAAATCAGATTGTATAGAGCATAGCGTCATCCACAGCAAATCTTTCCGTAAACGAGACTGCTACATAATTGACAGGTTATAATAAATAAGAGAGTCGTTAGGCCACAAAAATATAGATTTTATCAATCATTTGTTGTTTTCATCATAGGGCTACTCATTTTACTGAAAATGACTGTTGTGTGTTTTTTCCATAGAGATGGTTAAATGGGAGATGTGACTGGGTCAATACTGTATCATAGTTCCCAAAATGATGACAGAAATAAATGGTCAAAACATTATCAAAATGATATAAATTTGCATACATTTTTCGGGTCTAACTTCAAGAATCCCAATTCTTTTAAGAGACTTCTAGAACACATGATGGAGACATCGCAGAGAATTTCACTGTTTCAAAATTTATTTAAAAAATTGCTTGTTGAAAATATTGCCATGGCGGTAATAGGACCACTCTAGCAGCGCGTTCTCTTGGCAACTAAATCGAAGACGACAAAAAGACATGGAAACGATTTAACAGAGCCAACTGATGAGTGAAAGTGTAACAGAAAAATGCACAGACCCTAGTTGCTTGATTTCAGTATGGATAGTTTTTTAAGAGCAAATAAGTTCAGAAGGCTGTCCAAACAACGCCCACGCGCTTGGTGCCGGGTTAAGCTCGTTCGGAGTATTAACTACTATGACGGATGTAAGAGACATTTATAATCATCTCAAGTCAGTAAAAAAATTCATTTAATTTTCCACATTTCTGTTTAGTTTAAAATTGTATTTCAACATGTGAATAATGAGCTTTTTTCTCAATTCTCTTTACAAATTTTTCTCCACTTTACTCACAGTTTAAGTCAAAATTGCCAAACAAATGGTATTCTACAATTGTGAAAGATCTTGTTGGTTTTATTTTGGAGCAAGACAAAAAATCCTTTGACCTATGCTATCTGTAGAAAGTCTTGCAGTAGGAGATAAGCGTTATCTTGGTAAAAAAAATTCATTGAACACCAAGAACTTTTCAAACTGTCCGTGTCCATTTGCTTTCCAACAGTAACTCAAAACTTGAGCGTGAATTACCGAGAGAAATAAAAATACTCCCGAAATGCTCCCCTTTCTTGTCGCAGCGCAATACGATGAGTCGCTATCGTTCTTAATTAATTCCTGAGGAAACTTCCTTCAGGCAAGGTGTATCTTCTTTCAAGACGTCTCAAACTTGTATAGAAGTAAAGTGCCCTGTAGAAAGCGACGCGACTATCTTATCTCCGAGTTACACGTCGCATCGTCGCGGTGAAGTGGAATTACTTCTACGCGAGCTTCCAGAGTCCTTTTCTCGGGTCCTGAGCGATGCGAAGAAAGAACGTTCCACTAACTCTGAAAATACGACATTCAAAGGTGCTTCGTCGATGGAACTGGTGGCAGACGAGATGTTGGAATGATGACGAAGAGTTGAGTGCGCAGCAACAATACATCTTGTGAAGGAGTTTAAAGATGAGGCAGAAGACCGCTGCGTATCCAATTGATAGCTGAATATCTTATGAGAGTTGCATTCAATAACGTCAGAAAAATATACTGGTGATTGTTGAAAACTGAAAATGTACTTGTATTGAAACAGTTGAGTGAAGTGATTACAGGTAACATTGATAGAAGGCAATCGTTGGTTGTAGCTACGAGAGCTGAAAACAATCTAATATAATGATGACATTTGAATGCATTAATAATCTTTTATTATTGTTGGAAACATTTTAATATGATGTAATTGAATATCCTTAGTGATTTGTTTTTGTTTAATCTTATATATAAAGGAGAGTGTTTGTATGTATGTATGTAATTTGTTTACTTTTTTGCTGTCATAGAAACACAACAAAAGAATTTTCTTACTTAACCGACACTTGGTAATTTAGAATTATAAACAAAAACAATTGAACATCATTGCTTAACAATTCCTCCAAAAAAACGTAAAGCTATTGAAAGTAATGAAGAAAGATATAAAAGATTAGCAACGATACGTGAAAGAGTTGCAAGATCTAGAAATTCAGAAACAGCAGGACACCGTGAAGCCAGACTCCAAGAAATGAGAAACAGGGCTGCAAAAACCAGAGCCTCTGAAACACAACAACAACGTGAGGCCAGGCTTAATGATCTACGAAACCGAGCTGCAACATCCAGAGCCTCTGAACCACAACAACAACGAGAGGTCAGGCTGCAACAAATCAGAGATAGAACGAGACGTTCACGAACTGATGAATACTCCGATTTACAGTGTGAAGCATTATTCTATGACCCTCACATAGATTACGCACATCACGCCAGTATCAACATAGGAAAAATGGATTTAATTTGCCGCAATTGCCAAGCCAAAAAGTTTAAATCAGAACCTCCCGGTCTTTGCTGCAATAATGGTAAATTAAAACTTAACCAACTGGACCCATTACCACAAGAACTCTTAAAATATACAACTGGTGATACACCACAGTCAAGACATTTTCTGAGTAATATCCGAAAATACAACTCATGTTTTCAAATGACCTCATTTGGAGCCACATCTGTTATTAATCAGCCTGGATTTCAATCCACTTTCACAGTACAAGGGCAGATATACCATAAAGCAGGATCGTTGTTGCCGTTGCCTAATCAGCAACCAAAATTTTTACAATTATATTTTATTGGAAACGACCAAGTTGAGACCGACCAAAGATGCGCCAACAATTCAGGAACAAGACGTGAGATTGTATCTGATTTACAACAAATGTTCCATGCACACAATATTTACATAAAAACGTTTGAAACTTCAATTGATCATATGCCCACAGATGCATATAAAATTATTATAAAAGCAGATCGAAAACCAGCAGGAGAGCATGAACGGCGCTTCAACGCTCCTGTAGTGGATGAAGTTGCAGTTGTGATATCGGGTAATGAATTTGAAAAGCGAGATATCGTGCTTCAATTACGTAGTGGATCATTGCAGCGAATTTGCGAAACGCACAGGTCGTATGATGCTCTACAATATCCTATTTTATTTCCTTATGGTGAAGATGGGTATCATTTCAATCTGAGGCAAGTTAATCCAACAACAGGTATTCCAACAAGTGCAAAGGTATCTGCTATGGATTATTATGCTTACCGTCTAATGATACGAGGTACTAAACACAACCACGTGATAAATTGCAGACAATTATTCCATCAATTTATCGTGGATATGTATGTAAAGATTGAAAGTGAACGTCTTCAGTTTATTCGTTCGAATCAAAAAAAATTAAGAGTGGACCAATATATTCACCTAAGAGATGCGGTAGCAAATGACGGAAATATTGAGAATCTGGGCACTTTGGTTATTTTGCCAGCGACGTTTACGGGCAGTCCTAGACACATGCATGAGTACACACAAGATGCAATGACCTATGTAAGGACATACGGGAGACCAGATTTGTTTATTACGTTTACCTGCAACCCGATTTGGTCAGAGATTAAAGAAATGCTAATCAACGGTCAGTCATCCAGTGATCGCCACGATTTAATTGCGAGAGTTTTTAAACAAAAGCAACAAAAATTCATTAATATTATAACAAAAGGTCACATCTTTGGAGAGGTGAGATGCTGGATGTACACCATTGAATGGCAGAAACGAGGTTTACCACATTCACATAATTTATTTTGGTTGAAAAGGAAGATTCAACCAACAGAAATCGACGCTATTATATCTGCTGAACTTCCTAACCAAGAAGAAGATCCTGATTTATACGCTGTGGTAACTAAAAATATGATCCATGGACCATGTGGAAATATAAATCGGAACTCGCCATGTATGAAAGATGGGAAATGCACCAAAAACTATCCTCGAAAATTAATTAAAGATACACAAACAGGAAACGACGGCTATCCTTTATATAGACGGCGAGCTCCAGAAAATGGAGGTTTTACGGCAATACTGAAGACGCGAAGCAACGTGGAAATAGACGTGGATAACAGTTGGATTGTACCATATTCTCCATTATTATCAAAAATGTTTAACGCACATATTAACGTAGAATACTGCAATAGTGTCAAATCTATTAAGTATATCTGCAAATATGTTAATAAAGGTTCTGATATGGCAGTTTTTGGTGTAGGCAATGAAGACACCAACAATGAAGTAAAGCGTTATCAGTTGGGAAGATACGTCAGTAGCAACGAAGCTGTTTGGCGAATCTTCGGATTTTCAATTCATGAACGGTATCCTACTGTGGTTCACCTTAGCATTCATTTAGAAAACGGTCAACGAGTATACTTCTCAACTGATAGTGCCGCAAGAGTGATTGATCAGCCGCCAAACACAACTTTAACAGCATTTTTCCAACTATGCCAGCAGGATACTTTTGCAAGAACACTATTGTATTCAGAATTGCCGAGATATTATACGTGGAATACATCAAGGAAAGTCTTTTGTAGAAGAAAAATGGGCAACTTTGATCCTGAGCATAATATTTATTCATGTGACGCATTGGGCCGAGTCTACACAGTCCATCCTAACAACGCCGAATGTTATTTTTTAAGAATGCTTCTACATACCATTAGAGGACCTCGCTCATTTGCAGAATTAAGAACGGTAAACGGAGAAATATGTGAGACATTCAGAGAAGCTTGCCAGAATTTAGGGTTGCTAGAAGGAGATCAACACTGGGATGACTCATTGCGAGAGGCCAGTTTGATTTCTCTTCCAGGACAAATCCGAATTTTGTTTGCCATCATAATAACCTCCTGTAATCCATCTAACCCAAAAACATTATGGGAAAAATATAAAGAATCAATGAGTGAGGATATACTGGCTAAAGTTCGAAGTGAAAATCCTACATTGGATATTACGTTTAACTCCGACATTTTTAATAAAACTTTGATTATTTTGGAGGAAAAGTGTATCACCATGGTTAACAAGACTTTAGTGGAACTCGGTCTTTTTGCACCTGTACAACATCAAGAGGGTGTATTTTATCCAGATTATATACGTGAAACTAGCTACAATGTCTTAGACTTAGAAGCATACATCGCGGATAAAAAGCCACTTCTTAATGAAGATCAGAAATTCGCGTACGAAACAATAATGGATCAAGTAGATAAACAAGAAGGAGGAATCATTTTTCTTGATGCTGCTGGTGGCACGGGAAAAACATTTTTAATTAATTTAGTTCTCGCTGAAATCAGGGTTCATGGAGAAATTGCTCTAGCCGTTGCATCTTCAGGTATTGCAGCGACATTAATGGAAGGAGGAAGAACAGCCCACTCTGCCCTTAAGTTGCCACTTAATATTTCCCGACAAGAAAATCCCACATGTCATATAAATAAAACAAGCGGCCAGGCACAAGTTCTTATAGAATGTAAATTGATAGTATGGGATGAGTGTACGATGGCTCATAAAAAATCTCTTGAGGCCCTCAACGCAACACTTAAAGATCTTAGAGGAAACTGCAGTTTAATGGGAGGAGCTCTGGTACTCCTGTGTGGAGACTTCCGTCAAACTCTGCCTGTCATTCCAAAATCGACTCCAGCCGATGAAATTTATGCCTGTTTAAAACATTCTGTTCTATGGAATCATGTCCAAGAAATTAGCCTTAAACAAAACATGCGAATCCTCTTAAGAGATGGGAATGCTCAAAATTTTGCAAATAAACTTTTGGAGATTGGAGAAGATAGATTAGTTATTGAAGCATCTGGTATGATAAAATTGTCATCAGATTTATGTGTATCGGTGAAAACTGTCCGCGATATGATACAAGCAGTCTATCCTAACGTTAATCAAAATTATAAAAATTTAGAATGGTTGCGAGAAAGAGCCATTCTTGCTCCTAAGAACGATGATGTTAATGTAATTAACAAGGAGATACTAGCCATGCTGCCAGGAGACGTGATTGAATATAAATCGGTTGATACCGTAGTGGATGCTGACGAAGCCGTCAATTATCCAACGGAATTCCTAAATTCACTTGATCCAGCTGGATTGCCACAACATCGCCTTATACTTAAAGTAGGATCTCCAATCATTTTATTGCGAAATTTAGATCCACCAAAACTCTGCAATGGGACACGATTGTGTGTGACAAAATTAATGAAAAATATAATCCAGGCAGTCATTTTAACTGGAAAAGGAAAAGGTGAAATAATTTTTATTCCACGGATACCTCTAATCCCAACTGATCTTCCCTTCAACTTTAAAAGATTACAGTTTCCAGTCCGGCTAGCTTTTTCAATTACCATTAATAAATCACAGGGACAGTCTTTAAAGTTTTGTGGTGTTGATCTAAGATCGCCATGTTTTAGACACGGGCAACTTTATGTTGCTTGCTCCAGAGTAGGTTCGCCTAAAAATTTATATATTCTTTCTCCTGGATATGAAACAAAAAATGTAGTTTATAAACAGGTGTTAAATAAAGAAGATTCTTAAATTTGTATGAAGTAGTGTATTATTGTGCTTTATAATTTGTTGTTTTTATTTATGTAGTATATTTATATTATTGTTTCTCCCTAACCCGTGCAAAGCCGGGTATTCAGCTAGTTGTTAATATAATAATGATATTCAAATATTCTAATAGCAATGATGACAGTTCAATATAATGATAGCTATGGAATGAAGAGATTCCAATTCTTGACATTGAAGTCGTTTACCAAGATCAAGTTGATGGCTGATGGAGATCTCTAAGTCAGATGACTGTGGAGAAGTTGATGTGGAAAGCAGTTTCTCGTGCTGAGGGAGGAAATTACCGAGAGAGAGAGAGAGAGAATGTAAAGACAGCACGGTACACAGAGACAAAGTGAACGGACGCCCCGACATCGCTGCAAATGCGTCTCCATCGCTACGAAGACACTCCTCTCGTATACTCCACTCAGAGCAAAAGTGGGAACGAAACCTGTGAACAAACCTGCAGTTGTTAGCATACACAGAGCAATTGTAGACAACTCTGAGGTGCAGTAAAAAACACAAACCTAAAGCGAAGTAAATGAAACCCACTTTGTAGTATATAATTAAAGCTTCAAAACAATGGAGCATAAAAGAAACTTTGTAACAAACGTCACTCAGCTGCAGGAACAAAAAGAAATTAGATCTCTCTCCAATTAGTTAGTTAGCTAAGGAAATGTACGAGAAAGATCTCTTGTTAAAAAACACTAATGAATATGTCCCCTGAAAGTGACTGAAGAGATACAAGAAAAACGTAACCAATTTTGTCATAGAAAGATATTTTTAAACACTTCATCCATTAATACAAGTCAGTTAAGTGCTCTTCTTATATACATCAAAAAAGATTTTTCTCTACAAATTTTACAGGAATGAATCCCCAAAGAAATTTTAAATTAAGGGATATAGATCATGATTTCGTAATATGATAATGATTTACAAAATAGGTTTTTTAATAAATATTTGGTTGGATACAAAATACTTATAGTGCAAGATGGGTTACAAAACATGATGGATTTCCATCAAGAGTGCAAATATGAATCCAGAATTTATATACTATAAAACAAATAGAAAATTAGACAAGGTGGCAAAGACGGTGTTTATTAAAACTTCAATATAAATGTAATATTATTAAATACTTAATCAAAATATTTTCGATTATCTTGATGACTGAATTAAATTTTATTATAATGTGTTAAGTTAGTTCAACTAAATATATTACAAGAACAATTAGGTTCTTATGTCTCCTTATAAGCTGCTTACCCTACTCTTTGTGAACAGTTTAAAGGTTTGTAAAAGAGGAAACAAAGACAGCTATAGTTATTGCTGGATCTATCCATAATAATTATTTTATCATTATCTCCGAATCCATATGAAGATTCAAAATAAACAATTTAAGTTTGTAGAAGTGCGACTACCTTTAGGACAACTATAGTTTTTCAGAGACAATTTCTTCTTTTTATGGTGACCTGAGGTATTTTTTTCTCTTTTCAATGATACCGTACAAAATATCGGAGCCAGTTAAGAAAAGAAATCCCATACTCGGAGTATTTTTATCAGAGAGAGAATTGTCACAAATATTTTTCAATGGCATTTGGTATTTTTTAATTATTTATCTACGATTAATTGAATGGTGAAATATCAAGGTATTATTAACATGTGGAAAAGCTGAAGTATGTACTTTTATAATTTCACAAAAAGAAAAAAAAATTAAGGACAAAAATAAATCAGATTAAATTATCAGAGGACAAATAGAAATCAAACATCGATGCAAGGTAAAATTCAATAACTTGTAAGTGCAGTTTNTAATTATTTATCTACGATTAATTGAATGGTGAAATATCAAGGTATTATTAACATGTGGAAAAGCTGAAGTATGTATTTTTATAATTTCACAAAAAGAAAAAAAATTAAGGACAAAAATAAATCAGATTAAATTATCAGAGGACAAATAGAAATCAAACATCGATGCAAGATAAAATTCAATAACTTGTAAGTGCAGTTTTATTTTAAATCTTTGCGAACATTGTTTATATGTTCGAATTATTATGCCAGTCAGTCAGAATCATCGTCAACATTTGATACGCAGTAGGTTTGCATCGTAAGTATACTCACCGGTACCCCCTCTATCACTCTTGATTATATGGAAAAAGTTCTCGAAACACTAATCGTCAATTTGCTTTTTTAAAATTGAATCTACTCCCGGAATAGAACTCCTCAAAGAAATGAACAGTCAGTTATGATATTCGTCTCAAAACTTCGATATTAATTAACTAACGCAAATTCTAAGAAAAGGAGTTAATTTGTAAATGTTTTATAAAACGAGTGGGTTGTAATGAATGTGTTTTATTTTCTTTAATAGATAAAACAATTTCCACTTTTTTTCTTTTTTGAAATGATTATTATGAACTAATATAAACAATCTATCATATTTTAATTCACAACTTCCGAATACCTACTTGTGGAGGAGTATTTGCATCGTCTATGGCCAAGATAAAATTGCGACGACCTGGGACTCGAATCCGTAACATCCTGCTCTGACCGCAGGTGTGTTATCCGCTGCACCATCCACCTCGACTCCTCACGACCCCTCTACTACACAGAGGCCGAGTGGAAGTTGTGTACTGACTTGAGGAGTGGTGAAGTGGATAACGCACCTGCGGTCAGAGCAGGATGTCTCGGGTTCGAGTTCCGGTCCGTCGCAATTTTCACATGACCGTTGACAATGCAACCTCTCATATGTCCTTGTTTTATCTCCCTAATAAAACTTAAAGCATAACTTGAGGCAGCTGTCGCACTCCGAAATAGAAATCCTGTCCTTTCGCTCGAAGAATACTTCATTTGTAACATAAGTTGTACATAGGGCTGTGACGTGTATAATATCACAAACACTTCCCACATTACAATAGTTTATTACAAAGTATTCACAAATATTTCAACAACACATCCAAAAATGTATCAACATCTTGCGGTAACAAAATTACGTAGACTATTTTGTTGTTATTTGCGAGTATAAAAATAGAACGATACTCTTGTTAGTAATTAACGAAGCAAATGTTATTCCCTGTAAATCTATTAGAAGAAATTTTTTGAATTGAAAAAATTAGAAATCGTAAAAACATTATTAACTTTACCAACTTTTTACAGACTAAAATATAATTAAATTACAACGTCTCGTCACTGAAATATACAATATATTTTTTCGTCCACAAAAGTTGATAATTTAATAACATAATTACGACAAGTAAACAATACAGCAGTAGAAACATTTCTATCTCATAGTAAAATTTCTTTTTTTAATTTTTTGCGAGTATATAAATTCAAAAAAAAAATTATACAAAAATAAAACAATTATATTCGAACAAATCCAAATATATCGATGCGTATATCATTTTATTTTGCTATTCCAGTGGTGATATCTCCTCCTACAGTTCTCAAAGGATTACATATTTAAAAATATGAGCATATCCATTCGTGCCACGTGCATCACCTGCGTCAGCTCCTTGACTCATCTCTCGGCCCCTGAACACTTGTGTGGCAGCGCAGCCTCTACAGGCGGCTGGGGCGCGTCAATGGCTTAATAATTCAGAGGCGATTTACGCGTGGAGCGGACGAGCGAGAAAGCGAAAGCCTACAGCCGTCGCGTCGCTTGGACGTCAGCTTCAGGAGCGAGCAAAACTCAGGCGTAGTGGGTATCTGACAGTTTAAGGAAGTAGTTGAGGAATGACTGAGCGGAGTATGTCATATAGGATTTGTCTCAGCTGTTTTATGCGCATGGTTGTTTATGTGTATATTCGGCGTCACAAGGACTTGACGCAGTCAGGAAACTTTATTTCTTTTTTCACAATTGTCAATTGTGTAAGGTTAATGTTTGGCACAACTTTGTTGATATAGAGGGTGAACAAAGAAATTTAATACATTAATAATATTTACAAAAATATTAGTAATATAAAAAATGTAAGTGTATATAATATAACGGTCATCTAAAACGAATGGACGAAAACAGGCTGACTAAACAGATCATTAACTTTTTTGAATTCAAACCCAAAACCACAATACTCTGGTTTATGAATACCAAAGAAGATCTCCAAATGCTACATATAAAATCCGAAGACGCTTTCAAGAGAGATATCTTCCGCCAAAGGATACTGAAGAATGGGATAACCCGAGACGAGCAACCGAAGTGAACACAAGGTACTGGACGGGAACACAAGCTGGCACACTCACAGAGAATGAGGGAACTCTGGGCTCAAAAGAAAGCGAATTATATATATTAACAGAGATATTATGATTTGAAATAGATTAGTAAGTTGTACTGACCTAGACCCTGAATGACGACGTTATAGTTAGTTTGTATTGCTTACTTTGTATATGAGGGGAGAAATAAATATAAAGTTGATGTAAATTTACAGGAGAAGCTATTTTAAAAGTGATTTTCAAATCATACAAGTATATTTCTTCGGTAAATAAGGGGGAAATGACAAAAATCACCATTTTCAGCTAAAGTAAAGGCATTGTACCTGCGGAAAGAACAGTATGAGGTTGACGGTTTTATGACAGTTCAAAAGGGTCTGTGGGTTAAAGTATGAGACCGATTGCAAGATTGATATTTGTGTTGTATGCATCAAAATAAAAAAAAGTACCAAACAACGATATTTTTTAAGTTCCCGCGCGCTCTCTAGATTCAGTCAAAAAAATTTTCCTTTGCTGGCTGATTTAGAAGCTTAAAAACTTCAATTTTATCACCCAGTCAGGTTAAAGTAATTTTTTCGACCTCCCCTAAAAATATATATACACATATACATGCATACGTCTATGGGAATACGTTGATGGTCGTATCAATGAAAATACCGATCAGTCAATATCGATCAGTGACAACACGTTCCTGGCGATAGAGAAAGGTTGATCTCCGAGTGAAAGGGACGACTCGCAACTAGTGCATTAACCAGTACCGTTGATTGCAGTGCGCGTGTACTGTTAAGTAGAAACACAGGGCAAGTGACTTGCATCTGCAGCCAAAAAACAGGAATGGAACCGAGAATCATGGTTCTCTGATGTAACATTCGAAACACTTATCTGAAATTCAAATGACGATGAAAATGTGTGGCGTCGGACGAAAGTACTTTTGTGTGGAATGAAAGTAAATTTAAGGCAACGTAACACATGTTTGTGAATTGGGACATTGCCTTCTATAATTATCGTCGGACTTGTTGGACAAGTTCCAACAGTCTCGAATGCAAAACCGTAAAACCTACACATTTAAATATACGATGAGCGTTAAGTGAATGGTACCAGAAACGGGAAATTAAACTAAAAAAGATTTCAGACACCGTCACAATGTCTTTAGCGTTAAAGGCTCATAACTCCATGTTATCAGATCTCCTGTTATCGTGTACCATCATAATCAGCCTTAATTTCTAGACAAGATCAATAAAAAATGTTAATTAAAAATGGAAATAAACAATTGCAGGATGTTTCTTCAGCATTTAAATTTATTTTCACGAATCGCAATACGCCATTCCACTGCTACGGCTTTATACGCATCAAGGTTTCCCGTGCCTTCTCCATCATCGCAATGTGATTCGTACTTCACTACTAGATTCTATTAGTTTTAGAAGAGGAAAATGCATAACTCGATATCTCTGCAGATAAAAAATCTGCAAATTGTATGAATTATTCAAATTAGCAACATACGANCAATTTGTATTGTGGACAATGATGAACTAGTCTTTGTAAGTATGTTGTAAACTGTGTATGTATAAATCAATAGACATAACTTAACTTTCATTAGTTATAACGGAAAATATGAGGTCTCATGTCGGAAACTAACAGAACGATGAAAGCTATTAGTTGAGCCTTAAAATTTTCACATTTCACGAGAAAAATTCTGCCGAGGTACGTAAAGAGTGGAATGGTATATTTTTGTGATTCATACAACAATATTGTAGTCAGTTGATTAAATTAGGTTCATTCAATAATTAACATTTTCCAATAACCTAAATATAGCAAATTTAAGACCTTCATTAATGTGCAATACATTTTGGGTCTAGGTAATGTCGAAACTTTATAACGGGTCAATCTAACTTCTGACCAACATAATAAACCATGAAGTGTTCTGCACTCTTCTTATATGGGATATATGGACTCATTATAGGGTATAATCCATCTCACAAGACTCATTAGAAGTTTGGATAGCGTTGAAAAGTTGAAAGGTGAGGTTAGGGAGGGGAAAATGGGTGTCACGTGCACACGGGTGGCACGTGCCTAGACCGAAGTGATGGAATGTAGTTCACAACTCATATGGTGAAATAATAATAAGCCCAAGTGAGCACGGAGAGGCAGTTAAAGTCTCTTTGATAGAGAGACACTAGAGGGATTTCCAGTGGTTTTTGTGGAGGGAAGAAACGAACATCTGAATGAAGAAGAATATATTTTATGTACCAATGACGTGCTGAATGTACCAGTTAGTTAGCAATTACAATATCTCCATGGATTTTCGATTCTAAAATAAAGGGGTTTTGAGGAAGAAACAACAAACATCACGTGCAGAATCAACCAAAACAAATGTTTGGGGTGCTTAGGTTCAGAATTAATGGTAATCAATAATCGCAGCAGCTAGTAGCAGTTGTATGTAGGAAGTCGGTATTTATCAATGTCGTACCTCTTACTACCCTTCCAATGAATCACGACTCCTACAACAAAGTGAAAAAAAAATTGTAAGTTTTCATTTGAAACTTGTGCTTTATCACGGTCTAATAGGATACAATCACGACATACGATACAAATCTATGCTCACCTTGCAGCTGGCGACAATAGCACCTCTATCCGCCAACGAGTACCACTAACTCACCTCAATACGTGCTCAGCGTAATGATATTCACCCCCTTTCTACATGATTATATGTAGTGATACTCGCTCACCACTTAAAGGCGCCACTGCGCCGTGTTTGCTTTCATTGCTTTTTGTCTTTATTGCCGCAACTGCACGATACTACTTGATTTCACTTTACTCTTGCACATTTATATTTTTCATTATGTTTTATGTTTCATTTGTATTGTTTAAATATATTTTTATTAATCTTCAATGAACAAGTACACAAGTTCGTATTCCGTAACGTCACTCGCGTTATGCGAGGCTTTGAATTTTGAGCGTAAATAATACTTATTGAAACCCCACTGATATCTATTAAAAATTTTGGACATATTCAATTGTAAATCAAACTAGGTATAATACACAAATCAAATAACATGAACATAGGAACAGGCAGAGCAACAAAAATCACATTACGTGCTTATGAGAAAAACAAGAGAATAAAAGATAATTGGCAATATATTCCCTGAGAATCTGCACAATGCTCAAATAATGTAATATTTATTTTCCTTGAAAAACTAGCTTTTACTTTGACTCCAAAGTACATTATAAACCTCCTTCAGTGTTTTTTCCAAACAAATGTATTGTTCGCAACGTCAACAGCAAGGTAAAAATTGCGTTCGATTTCCGGTCCGTCGCAATTTTCACCTGGCTCTTGACGTTGCAAAAACTCGGAAGTTGTGAGGTAAATGTATTGTTCGTTTCCGTGCGCAGGTTTTACATTTACCCCTTTCGAAAATTGAATTTTACCTTTTATTTGGTAGGAAAGTGATTTTTTTTTCTTTCGTTTCAACATATATTTTTGTCATTATTTTTATAAATTACCTTTCTTTAATATTTAAAAATCAGTTGTTTCAGATATAGATCTGGTAACTTTTATACTATCTTTATACATGTCGAGTTGAAGTGATATTTTATAATGTATGAGAATAACTGCAAAGGCATCTTTTATCACATTATCCGTTCAATATAATTATCGATTTATTTAACTTTAATAATTCTCCATCTATTGCTATAGTTGTATCTCAAAATTAATGTAATGAGACAAGTATTAATTTTCAGTTACTAGTACATAAGTCCTGGTTGGTATTTCAAATTTTGTTAAT
Organism: Laupala kohalensis; assembly: GCA_002313205.1. NCBI lineage: Eukaryota > Metazoa > Arthropoda > Insecta > Orthoptera > Trigonidiidae > Laupala > Laupala kohalensis. The sequence continues at coordinate 109,457 of NNCF01130713.1, forward strand.
AATAGTGGTGAAGTGCTTTTATCTTGCAAGTTAATGTTACACCTAGTCTTTAGAGTTAAATCCCCAGACTTGTTTGCGTATATTCTGCACATCTGTAAGGAAGTCACTATTCATATAATTCACTAATTTTCTGAAAAGTATCATTATTTTATAAATCTAAATATTGTTATTGTTGTTCATAGAAATACAGAGCATTGCTGCGACATGAGGAAACATTTATTCAAAAACTTTTTCTTGGAAAAGATATTTTATATCTAAAATATAAATAAAAGATTTGATTAGTGTAGCAAAACACAACAATTCACTTGTTCATTTTACTTTTTTTCTCTTCAATATAGTACCATACGATACTATTGATTATACTTTTAGAGTTAAAACACGTCATTCATGCGTTCTTTTCAATTATAAAAACTATTGTTTAGAATCCCAGAGAAAATAAAAATCTCACTTGACATGTTTTAAGCTAAGTCATCTCATTCGAGCTAAGTCATATATTTCGAAATTAATGTAATGTAAAAATATATTATCATTATCAACATTACAAAGGATATAATGAGTCTCAACAGGTGAAAGAGGATCCAGGAATGACTCTTGTTCTTTTAGAACAAAAACCAAAATGCTGAGAAAATTCATACGTACATAGATAATACATAGAAAAGGAATTTAAAATGTGCAAGTTATTCAACAAAATGAACTGAATAATATTTACCTCAATAATTTTAAATACTTTTTTCCTCTCTATTGAATTCTAGGGAAAACAATAATTAGTTCAGGTTAATCTTAGCGGTAAAATAACATAGACACATCTGAAATATTTTGTAAATTAATTTAAAAGAAATTCACAATCTACAGACATAAGAGTATAGCAAATTCTGACAAAACTGTTCTTATAACTGAGATCAGTGCGACGGTTTACGTCTAATGTATGCCGAATTCAGCTGTTTAAAGTCAAATAGTTGAGAAAGCAATTATTGTTTTTTACAAAATTAGCAGTGCCAAAACAATCGTTTTCAAACGAACGAGTCAACGAATATTTAAACACTCGAAGTGCAACATTTGCAACACGTCTCTCTAATTGCAATTCATACGAACGAAGTCACCCTCGCAATGACAATTGTGATAAAACAACAAACAGTGCTCGTATGACACGATGGACAAACAAAACTGGCGTTTAGGAGAGGAAACACATGTTAGGGGGAAATGGGTGCAGTAGTTGGGGATGGACTTGATGGAATTTTTGGAATAAAAAGTTAAACAGGATATGTTCTCGAAGTTTGGTCGATAAAAATATTCCAATGTTTCTAAAGAATTACAAATACTCATAAGAGCGTTTTATATTAAAATTTCCATATCTCTGATAGAACACGTGTTCGAGTGTATATTTTATCGAAACAAGCCGTGACGAGGATTGTTGGACCTAGTAAAAGGTTGTGAACGGACTTACGCTAAAGTGATGTCTTATATTGTGTATTTTAAAAACATAAAATGGTGTCAACGACACATGACAATTTGGACACTTGGGTAGTTGGTAAATACCGTGTAACAATCCAGTAGATCGGGCAGTATCACTCTGTTTTCAAATGGTGACCAAAAATTTGAAAGAGGTGCAAATTGAATAAGCATTTTCTTAGTCTTTTCCCATTTACGTACTTGAAAAAAAAATTATTACTTTATTCAAACAACTTTGGCGGTGAAAATTAATAATATATGTTTCTGTGATGCGATTTTTGAGTGTAATCTATTGGTGGATTTGCTTTTTGGGAAATCGAGACTTGTCCGGTTGGCGTAAGGTATGTCAGAAATATGTAGTTAGCGATATGAATCGTAGTTGAAATACACAGTTCTGGTGAAGAACATAAACGAGGAAAGTGTATGACTTGTGAGATGGTCAGAGATAGATGTCAAGTAGGGGATGAATACCTAGGAACCTTGGCAGAAACACCCCTTCCATTTGCATGACGATAATGGCCAGGGTGAGCAGGGATGCATGTTCCGCATTAACTGGCTCCCCCAAACCCTCTGTGCTCTGCGCACCCCCAAATCGACGCCCCAATCGTGATGTCCTGCCAAATCACCCCTTTCTCTCTGGTACTCATCTCCCTAAGGTACACAGATACCAACTCTAGTTCAAATGAATTATAAATGATTCTGGTGAATACTCTTAAATTTTCGTTCAGTCTACTCTTTGTGTACTCTAACAAAAAGTTATGACAGCATGTACACTCAAAAATATGAGAAAGAGGTAATAATATTAGAATATTTATAAAAATCACAATAGTAAATGAATAATCTCCTCCCCCATAAAGTAGACATATGGAAGTTATAAGGGCTTAATTAACAGTGAATTTATTACTCACGAATAGAAAGTATTCCTTCATTTTCTTCTTAAGTAGTGCAGCATGCTTTAAAATATTTTTTTAGACTCCATCGATTCTGAACCCATTGAATCGACCCCATCTGTCTTCCGTAAAACCTCGTTTCTCTGGAGTTCAGGAGAAACATCTTATATGAATAAAACCTTATATACATGCAATGACATTTTCTTCATTTTATTTATTTTTTACCCACTATCACAGCCATCACCAGTGTTAAGATCCTTATATTTTAGATTCTTTTATTTAATCCTTGTTCTTTCTTAAATTTCTCTTCTCGCCTTTTCTATCCTTTTTTCTTTTCGATACCTCCATCTTCTGGTATTTTGGTTGCACTAATTCGTCTCTCAGTCGAGCGCATGTATCTTTATACAACGTCTGTCCGGTAAGTAAGGCAAATGTTCTTTTTCCTGCGCTTCTACTGGTCTTAGTGCGATTGATTTGATTAAGTTAGGAGGGAGGAGACTTACACTATCTAGTTCTGCCAAAGACAGTGTTCTCCGAGCTCTCGGAGCGTCCGGATCATTGTTTTAGTGAACTCCGGTTTGCTGTCAGTGCCACGACGCACGCTGGAGGACTCGCTCAAACAACGGTACGCAATCAGATTTTGTGCGAAAAATCTTGGACACCTACGCAATGATTAAGGAAGCGTACGGTGACGCAGCTCTTTCGTATTCTCGTATCAAGTTTCGAGGTGGTTGAAGATGTTTAAGGACGGCTGGGAAGAGGAAGCCGATGAACCCCGGTCTGGAAGTCCTTCGTCAACCAAAAGTGGCCCAAGTGCAAAATTTGTTGAACACGGATCGTCGATTGTGTGTCCCGATGATGGCGGAGACTTGAAACCTTCAGAAAACAACGCTGATGTGCTGGAGAGATTGGGGAAAATGGTCATCCGCACGAGAAGGGAGATCACCGCCATCTAGACGTTCCACCAAGACAACGCTCCCAACCACACCGCTCTGCGCGTTTGGGTGTTCCTGGCCAAGAATAACTTTGCAACAATGCCGCAGGCCCCGTGCAGTCTGGACCTTGCACCGGATGACATTTTTTTGTTCCCCAGTATCAAAAGCGCCTGAAAAAAACGAAAGAAAGCGCATGAAAGATGCAAACGGCTGTGACGAAGGCCCTTGACGAGGTTCCCAAACACACATCCAGGATGCGTGCCGCGCATGTCAGAGCCGCTGGAAAAAGTGTGTAGACGCAAAAGGAATCTATATTCAAGGGTTTTAAAAGTTTGTACCTTTATCTTGCATAATTTCTCTAAAAAAAATATTTACGTTACTTACCCGACAGACCTTATATAACTTCACGCGCAGCGCATCGAATCAGCATCATCCTCTTTGTTTCTTTCTCTTTCCTTCAAGTTGAGTATTCCCTTTTGCTTTAGTTTTGCTATTTATCTCCTCCCTTCCTCTTCACTTATCATACAAGAACATTATACAAGTAGATATGTTACAAGGTATCGATTTACCGATTTCGAACTCTCTCTCTCTCTCTCTCTCTTGGGTATAAATGAGGAGGTATATGTCAACATAGGCCAAGTAAATATGCATACATCATGGGTTAGAATTCAAAGGAGAATTCCAGTTTAATTCCCGGTAAGATTGAAATGACCATACAATGGTTGGTTCTGTACATAAGTCAGTGTGAAAGATGTACTATACTTGTGATAACTTTCAGCCAGGTGAATGGCGATGAGCCCGGGAATACAGTCTTGGACTCTTACTTTGATTGTTCGGGAGTTAACCACTTCACTACCCGTTGCCTTACACAACTGTACACCATTTATATCCCGACGTCATATCCCGGAACACCTGAGTCACATTTTCATACAGGAGATAATAGAACCCAGGCAACATACTAGGTTATGTGCGCTTATGTTGCGGATTCATACATACCTACGTGTAAAGGGTGGTTATGCATGTATTTATTCACCTCGTGTATGCGCACGGGAAATGAGTCTTGGGTGTCATTAATGTACAGTTGTAGATGGTGAAAGGGTGGTGTAGTGGTTAACATTCCTGCGATCAAAAGAGTAGTCTCGGGTTCGATTTCTGGCTCGACTAATTTTACTAGACCGGAAGTCATCTCATGCCGTCTCAATATCATTCATCGCCAGAGGAATCTTTGGCTTCTGAATGTGCAGCGTGAAGCTAGTCATCCAACGCGAAAGGTTGCTAAAATGTAGGGCAACTTCCACGAGCTTTGACACTTTGAGCTGGGAGAGGACAGTAAAGAGAAAGGACACGTGAAGGGTCCAGTGGACACTGATCGCAGACTTCTGAAAGGAGAAGAAGACTGTTGCATCAGCTCAGTCGTTTGGCCACACACTTTGTGCGACGCTTTACACCTTTGCAACACGGATCACGTCGAGAAGAAGACGAAGAGATGACATTATTCCTGCATGTTGCACGAGTGCAGACGATACTTTTGGTGAAGGGTTTTCCAAAGAATTTGTTTTACTTGCTCGTTTAAGAAAAAATACCCGATAACTGTTTTTCACAGGGATGATTTCAGATATAATTATTAGTTTATCTGTAATTGGGTGACTTTGTATTCTCTATACACTTAATACAATTCGCTGACACATATTTCAATAACATGGTTCATTAAATAAAGAATTAAATTTCCCTGCTTATCTCTCCCAATGCATTCACTTCTTATTGTTAGTAGCAGTGCGATACTTTGAATGCGGTAGAATAAAAATTCCCAAATTCTTCTTATTTTGTTTTTAAGTTTTCCGAGTTAATAATCATCTCCTTGATACCACAGAAGTGGATTCACAAAAAACTAATCGTGATTTGTTAAGGGGCGTTTGTTTCTTCGACCGTAGCTAGTTAACAGAGGAGTAAAGATAGATAATTTAGCGCATTACCAATTAGCAACGATCATAGTTTCCGTCTTTAAAAAGAACAAAAACTAAATTTCATGGATATGAGTCCCGGCCAATTTTTAATCTTTGTGCTTCAAAACCACAAAATAAAAAAATTGTGAGATGTAGAAAAAGCTTAACGGTACTGGAGTTAATTCATTCTTTTATTTCGATTCGGTTTTATTGTACGTTTCTTTCGAGACATTAGTATACATCTATTTATTTTACATACAACAATGGAAAAAGAGGGTTAGGTATATGGAAGTTGTCAGTATTAAAAAAATCTTCCCTTATTCGGAGGCACCCTTAATCTTTATTTTAGGTATAATTGAAATGGGAAGCATGAAATATCTGTAATATTTTATCATTCTTCTTTCTAAGAATTTAAATTCTTTCAGTAATACGCTATCTTCTACTTCCTGTGAGATGGAGATGGTGTGGTTGATTTTGAAGAAATCCCGGTATAATAATAATCCCGAAGGTATTAATTACAACCCTTTCCCTCAATCGTCACTACTGCTGAGCCGACAAGATGAAAAGCTTTTGGAAACCTTGTTGAAATTTTGTCTCAAGTGTTCACATTACGAGATCACCATGCCAAGGGATGCAGTTACTGCTGATGAAACAATATACTTGAACAATGGTTCTCAAACTTTTTATCTTTTTTGAGCTCCAAAAGCAATTAGAATGGTTTACTATTATAATATATTTTTATTATATCCTAATCTAATGAACTCTTAATAACAGTAAGCAAAACTCTACGAGTCACTATTTACCAAACTAAACAAAAGAATACTCTTTTATCGCGTGAAGGCAATGTTCTTGTGATATTATAACAGGTACAAAAATGTTTAACTACAATGCACAAAGACCAAGCATTTCACATTTTCGCAGGAATGTGTCAGGGACTCATATATCAGAAAATTGATACGTAATTGGGATACTTATAATCATAGAACTTAGCAATTACGCGAAGATATTTTATGTTACCCTCACCCACCCAGATAATGAACGAAAAGTTCATTATATGTCAATCAGCTTCAAATGTAAAATGTGATCTTTGCGTTATCCACATTCAAGAAAACTGAATATTCAAAAGCGTTTTTTACGGATTTGTATTGGTACAAAATTTACAGTGTGTTTGGAACATATTTTTCTTTGTCAATGAAAGATAATATATTTAGCTCTCCTCTCTTAGATTTTTGAGAGAAACGAAGTAGTATCACAACCATATAACTATATCATTACACTTAATACAATTATATTGTGGACTATTTTTGCGCATTTCCCAATCATTTTGACGGATTTTCTAAGGTACCAAATAAAAATTCAGAAATATCTTAAATTGAAGTGAACCTCACAGCCAGGTAACAGATTAATTATGTTTTGTTGAATGAAAATGGGAGACGGGACAGAGATTCGAACTCGGGACCTTCATCTTAACGCTTGAATATCAATGGTAGACTGCGCCCAGAGGCGAACTGGGTGGCACAGTTGGTAAGCGCATCAGCGCGCTAAGCTGAAAGTCCCGAGTTCGAATCGCGGTCCCGTTTCCCATATTCATTAAATACAAGATAAAAGTACCAAATAATATTAGAGTAGCCCTTAAACTTGAGATCAAGAGATTGTGTAAGATATTTAAGAGGAATTTCTAGTAAAAATACGACACCCGTAATTAATAGTGTCAATTTATTTAAATGGAGATGGACAATTGAAACAGTAATTGTTAATCCTTACACAGTTTTTTCCCTCCCTTGGAGATAATTTTAAAAATTAAGAACATTTGTATATTCCATGAAACGTTTCTGAACATAAGAAGCATTTCGAAGGAAACTTATGGGCCACTAAATTAACATCATGGTACACTACATGCATCCTTTCACTAATTTCTCTTGGCCCGCGCCTCTGTGTGATTTAGTAAGGAATCTATTGACATTTCCAATACCTTGACACGTTTTTCGAGAAATTTTATCAAGCGTGTTATATCATCCGAACCAGATAGAAATTCCATAAACCAAACCTTTCTCGTTTCCAAATCCAATTTTTCTAAAAGAATAGTTTGCATGTTTTCTAATCCTGAATCTAATTGTAATGCATTTATCTCATCGATATGGGAGGCAAACTCTGAGATAATTTTTTTATATATCATTCAGACCCTTAGATTTCAAGGCGGACATTTGAATCATTTTTGAACAATGTTTCATTGCTATTATATTTACATCATGGTAAGTTTCAATAAGTTTTTTCCAACACAAGGTAAATTTATGATCAGATGTCATAGTTTTCTAATAACCTTGGCGCATCTCCTCTTAGAGATGAAATCAAATAATGCATCCTTTTTACATCCGTTAAGTCTTAATTTCTTACAATTAAATCAGAAAACGGAGTTGAAAAATCTAGTCCAATTCTCTAATTCTGCCAGAGGAAATCGGTATTGAAATTGAAGCAAGTCTAATTAAGCAACTGAGTGAAGCATTTTGTTGTGGTGCATCTTGAGAATTAACAACGTTAGTGTTTTTAGAATTATTTATGAGTTAGGAAATGTTATCCTTCGTATTAAGATACAAATCTTCCAGTTCAGATAACAGATCTTGGGGTAATATGACATCTGATTTCTCCATCAATGTATTTAATTCAACACAGACTGTTTCTAAATGAGCCAATCTATTTTCGGCCTGGTATACAGATACTTCACACTCGCCAAGAAAGGATGACAGCTTGTGACGTGATTTTTGAATATTTTAATTCAAGTTTTTTCTTTAACTTAGGCATAATGACTTGCAACCCGGATGACAATCAAAAGTTTAGATACCTTCTAGACAAAGAATAATGAATAATGAAAATATTAAACTCTCCTCAACCAGCTATAATTCAGTGTATTTTAACCTAACACTTGAATGCAGCTAATCACTGGACAGCCAACTTTTTTTTTAGACCAGAAAATTGTAGCAGAAAAAATATATTAAAGAGCTTATCTACCTCATCTTTCCTTGAGGCTTGGTTTTAACAAATAAATATGAGAGTAATTAATATTGTACTAACAACAGCCCAACATGACATGGTATTAAAGAAGAATACACGAGGAAGAAATTTTACTTGATAGTTTCACAGAATAATTGTGAATTCAAGAATTATTGTAATATTTAGAATAATTCAAATAGGTTCGACCATATACACTTCTGAAGAGCCAGAATCTTCCAAAAATCTAAAGGTTCCTGGTCAGCTCCCGGGTTTCGGCACCACTTTGTTAACACAAAACATAAGAGCTCCAAACACGTTCACCTCTCCAGCACACAGCAAACCTCTGATAATAATTCACCAACAAGAATAAGGGAGAGTCCATACAAAACAGCTTATTGTTTGAGGAAAAAATTGTCTGATTGGGTGCTCTAAAAATACAGTTTCATTGTCAAGATAACTTTTTATTGGTTTGATCAATAATGCATTGAATTTGCGAAGTAAATTCACATTATTCAATAATGCGAATAACTAAGTTGTTTCAGTATGGGAAAATGACAAAAATATGAATTCAATAAAGATACGTATTTTACTCCTCCTTCCCCGGCTCCTAGCAAACGACAACTGATGACGCTTGTCAACTGTTTCAGCATGTTCGGCCCTGCGTTCGAAGGTGGTCATTGTGGGAACTGATTCTCTCCAACTGTTATCGGCGACCGGCGACAGCAGACGTTGTAGCCTCGCGGTCTCCCACCGCATACTGATTAAATATAAGATATATTTTAAGCGGCAATCTCATGTTTGCAGAACTGCGCAGGCGCACGACACACCTGTATGCAAGAGTTGACTGCCCGCTCCAGGTGTTTATTAATCCGTTATCCGCACGATCGTTTCAAGCGTGTATGTTGAGTTTTTCGAAACAAATAGTCTCTTGTTGTGACATTTGATTTCCTCGCTTTATGTTCATTTACGGATAATTCTTAACCCATAACTGTAAAACGTGTTTCTACTATACTCTTTGTAGAAACGTGTAAACAACCATTCGTAATAGATTTGTGTGTGAATTGAAATTTTTTTAGTCTATTTAAGTAATTGATTTCATTTTTTAAATCATAGAAAAGAGAATAAAATGGATTTGAGGTGAAGTGTACAAGTATAATAAAGACAAAAATAGATATATGTTAATGCTGTATGAGTAGCTTTTATCTTTTACCAGTAGGGATGATGTCATTTTTTGATGCCTCATGTTGCGAACTTGATGTGGCGATATACAAGTGACGTGATTCATGTGATTAGAGGGACTGCATAAAAACTATTTACAACACAAACAGTTTGGGATTTATGGTTCACGACATTATCGTTTTTTTTTGACAAAAAAATGACATATTGAGAATGCAAAGAATCGAGCGCATTCTGATCGAATGGTATTTTAATTCAATGAAAAAATTCTTGTTCCTTGTTGGTATTTTGTTCATTTTATTTTTTATTTTTTCATGAATAAAGTACTTCGGACGGGAAAATAGGTGTGACAGGCGCAGCCGAAGAGAAATGTGATTAACTCATACAATAAACAAACAATTGTCTATATTTAATTACCAAAAGAACTTCATGGATAATGAACAAAGAGATTCCATCAACGTAATTTGCTGCAAATATGAACATTCTTTTTGTCGAATTAATTCAGTCAAATATAATTAGCTAAAATATTTAATATGAAAAAAATATTTTGCTCATATATCTTGTTAAATATAGACGAAATTAAAATACTTATAAATAGTGATTCAGTTAGCTGATATAAGATGTTTGTGAATAAGTTTCTTTGAAAGCCAAGAAATTCAAATTTTATCTTACAATTAAATGTGTTAATTTTTTTCTCGCATGACTGTCATCTGAGTGGGGTGTATACTGTACCCCAACATGAAGTATTTTCAGAGATCTGGTTGAAACTCACACTGTTTTTCTTATTGTATATAAATATCTTTTCACATTAAAGTTTATACTGAATTGGTAATTAAATACTTTACTATATTCGTAGAAAGACGTTAAAGATATTCCTGATAATTAGATAATGTAGGTGGGGTTCCAAACAAACGCTTAGTACTCCATCTTCATATCGTATTTATGACATAGACATCCTAGTATATACAGCACTGTTTCTGAAACATTTACTCCTTACCCTCATTTCTGCAGAGTNGTATTTTCAGAGATCTGGTTGAAACTCACACTGTTTTTCTTATTGTATATAAATATCTTTTCACATTAAAGTTTATACTGAATTGGTAATTAAATACTTTACTATATTCGTAGAAAGACGTTAAAGATATTCCTGATAATTAGATAATGTAGGTGGGGTTCCAAACAAACGCTTAGTACTCCATCTTCATATCGTATTTATGACATAGACATCCTAGTATATACAGCACTGTTTCTGAAACATTTACTCCTTACCCTCATTTCTGCAGAGTCAGCGTGGCTCAGTGGCCTCCAGTTGCTACTTGGATTTTCAGCTTAACGGTCGTGTGCCTGGCTGATCGGAGTGTTAGTGTACCGCCTCGCGCGGGTAGACGTCGGTGACGGTCTTATCCGTGTTCTTTTCTTTATAGAAATTGTTATAGTGTGGACAAAATTATTATAGCGAAGAGATAGTTTTCAGTTGTGCAATGTATAGGGACAGTGCTCCTGTACAGGGGTAGGTGATCATGACCTCGCGCCCCATTGTGAAAAATGCTGTGGTGATTGACTATGATGAATCCATCACTGCTGGGGACTGCGTAAGGAAAATGGCGGACGTGGTTACTGTTATGTATGCATCCGTATAAGAGGTGGAAGTGTGTGAATTTATTTGTTGAATGAAGAAGCAGTGGAAAAAGTAGTAAGTGAAGGACATATAGTTATTAGAGACAACAGAATTTCAGTGAGAAAATTTGGTAACGGAGCGGTAAAGGTATTTTTGCACCATGTATCACCTAGATCACGTCTTTATCCATAATATGTTATCAAGATATGGGTAAGTGACATTCAAGAACTGAGGTTAGGACTCGGAAATGATTTGTCTTACGTGAGGTCGTTTACGCGAATTTCGTATTTAATATCGAATGAGGAAAATTTACCAGAAGCAGTTAACATAATAAATGTTACAAATGCTAGTAATATGGACATATTGCCGGGGAATGTGCAGATCAGGAAGAAAAAGAACGGACTACTGAATTGGAAAACAAAGACAATAAAAGTGGATGTAGCAGTATCAATGGAGCATTACCTACACTCGTGGAAGTGGTGCAAGGGCAATCCGATAGTGAAGGAAACGGCGAAGATAAGTAAGAAGAGACCGATTGCAGAGGAGGAAATGAAAGCATAAAAGACCAGAAAGCAAAGAAAGAGGAAAAAAATGTACACGAGAGAAGTAACAATATTATAGGAAATGTTATAGAAGGAAACGTAGAAGTGAAGGAAATAGTTGAAAATTTAGGTGTGGTTCCTAAAAATTCCAGAAAGAAAAGTGATATTTAATAATAGAAGACTGATATTTATGAAACGTCTATGGAACAGGGAGAAGGTGGGGGAGTAGTAGAATCCAATATAGTCATGAAAGATAGTGCGAATACATGTGCGAATAAAAGTAGTCAGAATAATGGCGAAGAAAGACAGTTAGTTACGAAACAGGTTAGTAATAATGAATTTTATGAGAAACTTTTGAATGGTATGGTCTGGCCAGAAAATTGCCCTGTGAGTACAAGACAAGCGGTAATTGAAATGTTTATGTCGGTCAGACACAAAACTTTAAGTATAGTAAAAGAACATTCGACATATCCTACGGATTTATTTCTGCCCGTATTAATGGAACGAAAATGTGAAGATCTAGAAAGGAAAAATCATATTCAAGAACTGAAAAGGTTAAAAGCGAAGAAAGACACAAAAATGTAACCTTTCTGTATGTTTCTTGGTGTTGTTTCGTAACTTTATCATTTCATAAAGATGGCAAAGTATGTTAAGACGGTCGTGACTTTGAATGTTAACGCACTACGATCAGAAACAAAGAAGCTAATGTTACAAGAATATTTACGAAAGAATGAAGTTGATATTTCGTTATTACAGGAAGTCGCAATCACAAACTTTAATTTTATGAGAGGATACGATGGTATTGTAAATGCGGGGAGAAACAAAACGGGAACGGTTATTGTTTATAACGATTGTTTCGTGGCTGAAAACGAAGAAACAATTTCCTCCGGGAGAGGAGTAAGAATAGATGTTAATGACATAACCATGATTAACATTTCTGCACCATCAGGAAAACATAATAAAAACGAAATATGAGAATTTTATAATAGTAATTTAGTTCTCCTTTTTTCTAATGCCAAAGAAAAAATTATTTTCGCGGGTGACTTTAATTGTGTGTTAAATAGTAATTACTGTCTAGGGAAGCCGACATATTGTAAAGCATTAAAAGAAATTAATACAGAAAATGAAGCTTTCAGATATTTGGGAAAGGAAAAAGTATTATGAGCAATTCACTTTCCTAAGTAATGATGTAGGGTCGCGAATAGATCGAGTTTATGTCTCTGACAACTTCGTGTCGGAGGTGACTTTTATCTGAGTTGAGCCCGTACCTTTCAGCCACCTTGCTGCTGTTCGCTTCTGAGCATTGCTACATCATAGTCCGCAGTTATTGGAAGCTAAACACGTCTTTGCCGTTCCGGGACGTTTGTGCTAAATTATTAAGTTCTAAGTAATTGGAATCTGCAACAAAGAGTTTGGTTTGTGCGGACTTATCTTTTAACAAAGGTATGGTTCGTAGTTCAGGTCCTACCAATACCAACGATGCATGTTGCAAAACTCAAAACATGTGTTGAGCAGGTATTGTGGAGTGGATGTGTGTTTAGAGTGCCTGTGCAAGTGCTGTGTAACCCCGAGTCTGAAGGTGGTTATGGCCCGAGTGCAGTCGAGGAAGAATGTGAACCACAATTCGCAAAGAAATTAGTAAGGTCATTTCAGGTTGATAATTCATTCTCAATCTATTGGTCACGATATTGGATAAATGAAGTAGGAGCTGAAAACCCTCCAAATCAGCAAATTATACCTCAGAATCTCAATATAGTTCAGCAAATTATGAAATGTGTAGTATATTACAATGTAATATATAAAGATATAATGGATAATAAGATAATTAACAAAATGCTAACATTAAAGGAAATTTATAAGGAACAACTAAATTATCTAATACTTAAGATAAGAGTGTGCGAAAAAAGTCTTGAGGTTAATTGGAAATATGTGTGGAAAAATGTTCACAGTAAATTCCTGCCACGTTTAGTATCAGCATTGTGGTACAAAGTAATTCACGATATTATACCCACAAGAGAAAAATTAAATGAAATTAATGTATCACAGTAGTAAATGTTTAGAATGTGGGATGGTGGATACATTACTACACAAACTAACAGAATGCAGAGTAATCAAGGTTACTTGGAGATGGGTAAAGAAAGAAATGACTGTGATAATGTGAACATCTGAATGGAAAATTAATGATAAAATAATAATACATCCATATTACAATTTTATACAAAAATGCAAAAATAATGCTTTGACATGGCTAATTGGAAACTATATATTTTATACAATGTATAACCAAAATGTAGATACATTCGAATTGCAAGAGTATTTTAGAATAACATATAGAAAAATTTAAAAAAAAAGAGGAAAAAAGAGTATTTGAAAATTATATAAAAATTTTGCTAATGCAGAGTTAGTAAACAATGTTGCATATGAAGAGAAAAGCGGGGTGCATACTGTTAAGTAGAATAACTCAGAACATATTGGATATAGGATGATGCTCACGCGATAGTGGGGCGGTATGTTAAAGAAAGAAATAAAGAAAGAAAGGAAAAAAAGTGGGTAGAGCGCTGAGTTGCTGGCTGGATGGCGGAGGGTTCGATCCCCGGCGAGTGGGGATTTTTCATCACACCTCAACATCCAGACTGACTGCCAGGCCTACTCAGCGTGCTGTAAAATGAGTACCAGGGGCTATCCTAGGGCCAAACCGGCCGGAGCGAGACTCTTCTTCTCCTTCTAGTGCCGAGGTCAAAGAAATTGTGGAGCTCTACCCACCGCAACCCCTTGGACACCTTCGAGGCCTTTTGTGGGAGAGTTCAACTTTTTTTTTACCTTTGACCCTCATTTCTGTGACGTACCAATCACGTTTGGGCGAGCTATTAAAATGTATATTTCATTGTAATACATGGAAAAATTAAAATGTAGTTATTTATTTCAAAATGTACCTTTAAAAACCTATTTTCTTATCCATTTACAGTATTACAATATATTCAAATAAATATATATTACCATGTTCTTCTGAAGTTAACTTCCTGAAGGAGAGAAATGTTTCGTGATTAAAACGAAATGATGTCTGGTTCAATAGTACTTAACTTGAAGCGCAAACCTTCATGATACATTGCATTCACAGGTCATATCGCCGCAGTCAGCTGGGGCCGGTGCTTGAGCATGGAGACATACAGAGCGGTTATGGGACATGGTTCCGGGAGCGAGGCAGCCTCGTACGGCGGCAGGCACCATAAATAACGATAAGCTCCGGATACTCGGTCGGCTGCTACTACCACGCCACTGTCGAACATGCACGCGCAAAAAAAGAGAGGCAGAAGTCGAATCGGTTCGCTCAGAGGCTTTTACTGGACGACGAACGACGCGACGGCCACCCTTTTACATATAGAATCTCCGTTGAACGATCGGTTTCGTGCTTTCGTAGCGTTACCATGACGTCAGATTTTGTCATAGTGGTCGTTTTCAGAAACCCCTCCGCTTCGTTCGCAACGAAAAAAGTAAAGCTCTTGGTATATTCATTTGTGTCACAGATGGTACAACACGAGGAGGAAAAGAGTGTGAATCATAATCTGGTAACAATCCGTCAACGATGTTAAGCAACTCAAACTTTATTTTGAAACCACATTTCTGAACTCTAGGGTAATTTTGAGTTGTTAATTAATGAATATGAGATAATTGAAGTTTATTTTCCATTTTAACTTCAGAAACTAGTTTCTTTCTGGAACCTAGAAATAATTATAGGTCAAATAATGAATGTAATAATTAGGTTAAACTACGACAATTTCAGAAATTCCATTTAAGTAAATTTTCAACGTTCGAACAAAACAATGAATTCCGTGGATTAAAAATATGATTATATGGTTTGAGATGTATCTTCGAATTTGCTACTATCCCAACAAAAATGATTTGAAAAATAAAAACTGTTCGTTCTTACATAAGTTGGCATACAAATCAGTTATTGCATGAAATGGAAGTGTAACTGAAAGGACAAAATGTAAGGTAACTTTTATACTATACGAAATTATTTTAGGAAAAGTCTAGAGAGTTTAATAGAAAAGGTAATTCCGTAAAATCATTCTTATTGAACATGAATAAAATACCAATTCTTTCTGCTTAAATCTATTTCTCGGCAATTTTATTTTATCATTGAATGATATGTTTATATATTTGGAGTGGTAAATGCATAGCTTCAGTGCTTATTGGTATTATATTCAATATATTCATGCCATCCTATTTGCAAAAGAAAAAACTTACGTCCCATCAAAATAATTTCTGAAAAATATTATTTCCACAAATTGGGACCAAGAAGAAAGATTGGATATTTGAAGAATTTTTCGATATTTATCTATAATAATAAATGTGTGACGCGAAAGTGCGTCTATATGATTGCAATTTAATCACGACTAAAACACCGAACCGATCGTGATGAAATTTGACAAGCAGATAGTTTAGATGTCCAGAATGAACATAGGCTAGCTTTAAAAAAAAAAAACGTGAAAACAAAGATGCCTGTCTCCACCTTACGAAGTGATGCAGTACAGATAGGATTACAAGCGGAGAGCAGGGCGAAGGGAATCAGACGAAGAGAAGAGCCCTTTTAACAAGGTTACGCAGTGGAGTCTCGCCCACCGGAAACCAAATGGGTTGCGGCCCTGCGCGTCGTCCTGAGTCTAGCGGAGAAAGGGCGGAAAATAAAGCTTAGCTGTGTGTGGACGCAACCCACAAATATAAAGGATTGTTACGAAACTACTTCGTGCACGCAAGACGGGTTTGTCCTGTCTTCAAAATATTTTGAACAGATCACGTGAATAAGGTTGTGTATACATGAGTATTTGCATATCTACATTTTAATTTGCGGAAGAAAAAAAAGATTGTAAGCGTCAAGTAAATGAAAAAAAAACAAAAAACTTTCTGCTATGTTGTAACAATTTACTCGAAAATTAATTTAGTGATGTAAATAAAGCTAAGAGATTTTTTTATCCCTATCTTAAATACAATCAATACGAAAAATATTAGAGGAAACAATACTCGACGTGTTACTTATGAAAATCAAGTGGTGAATTACTTAAGATATAAAATGATGAATCAATGATGTGTGTTTTTCTCCGAGTCAAATTTATAAAATGTAAACCGACAGTGGAATGATAACGTGCAGAGACGAATGCTACAAACTATTAGTTTGTACCAATTCCAAGTTTTACGTTTATGTTAATGCTCTAATCTTAGTTTTCGCTTTAACTGTATATTTACTTTTTAACTATAATATTTTACAAAGAATATTTTTACCATTATTTATTTCAATACGGTGAACCTATCAAATTCTGCAACTAAAATATGACATTACATTATTTTTTAAGAACTTCATCTCATACAGAAATTTGATAAAAAGGCTTAATATATGCTGTATACTTCATGGTTAGCATATAATGCTGAAAGACTGTCTGTATCTGTTGATCGAATCATAAACGGACGGAGCAACGGTTTAAAACACAGTTGAATCACGTGGAACACGACGTATCAGACATACCGGGTTTGCGGCAGGTTTTTATTTTTAATATTCTAGTTTCTCCTCCTACAATCATTACTCCTTCATTCATTATTCATTTATTTAAGCCTTCTTTTCTCCTTCGTATCCATTCCCTGGGAGTACTCGAAAGTAAGAAGGCGATAGGAATAGGTTGTGGAAAACTTCTCTTGACTTCCGACATTCAAGTAGAAAAAATATAATTTCTTTTTTAAAGATCGATTTATAATGTTTATCCACAAAAAATCTTTATCCACCATCTATTTTCTACACTAATGGGTGTCATGAGCAACCATATTTTCAATTGCCGTATTATCGCACAACCCAAGGCTATGCTATGCCCTTAGTTTCCCCCAATTATTGTCGTGACCACGTGGAACTTACTTTAGTAGCACAGCTGTTAGGGACGTTAGTCGATCTTTTCTCTCGAAGTTAAACAGTAAGGAGACTACCTTTCAAAGATCGACGGGAATTTTGTTCAGTGGCAAATTCTGTTGGATCGAAGTGCACTGTTTATAAGTTGATAAGAATGTATACTGAGACGATGGTATTATTCCTTTTTATTCATTTCATGTCTTATGGTGAGGTTCAGGTCGAAACATATGCTCTTCCGCTAAGCCATCATTTTGAGGGAATCGGGAAGGAGAGAAGTTGGGTTGTCAGGGAACTTATGGTACAGAACCTTGAGGAAAACCTCACTTAGCTCATCTGAGTGGGGAATCGAACCCACTCTCTCCCGTTCAGCGGTATCGTGGGAATGAAGACGCTACCGCTACACTCCTTCAATCTCACGATAATTCCCCAGAGAATGACACAAGCGCAAGAGATACCGCACGACGAAGACTCTCACATCATCAAGGTGCGATCCATCTCTATCTATCCTCCAAGCAAAGAAACATATTACCCCCTTATAGATTCCAGCCCTTGTCACTCCTTCACCTCTCAGTGTTGTATCTTCCTGATTGGTCCATCGCTCACACCCATTCTCGTCTCCTTCACTTCATTTCTAGCTGCTATCTTCGATTACTCAGCCACAAACCCTCAAGCTATTGTACCTCCGAGTAAGCCTTCTTTCACCGCCGCCGCCGCCGCTTCATATAATATAGTCGATAGCAACCCCTTTGCACACCCCCGCAGCCAGCGTACCGCATCCCCGCTCCGTCATCACCGCCACCGGTGGCGGCCGCAGGGGCTCTCCAATTTGTTAGCGGCAGGCGGGCAGACGGGTCTCAGCGGCTGACTGCGAATTTGAATTTCAAATAGAGGCCGCTGCACATTAGAGGAGAATGGGGTGGATAGGGGTTGGAACAAGCTGTGGAAGAAGGGTAGTGCGGATGATGGATACACAGGTTATGGGAACATAATAAAGGAGAATGATCGGGCATACAAGAGTTAACGGGAAGAAGTCGTTTTTTTTTGCGATGGATAAGATATGACGTTGAAGATGAAACAGATATAAAGGGAAGAGAAAAGGAAAAAGAAAATAAAACGACTCGTACAGAGAATATGAGATAAATGAGGTTATGCCATTGCTGTGTTTCTTTAAGTTGCAAAGACGCGCTCGTGGTGTACAGACGATGAAGCAAAAATAGTGATCCGTTTGGTGTTCTAATAAACGATGTGAATAACATTGTAGGATAAAAAGAGTAACAGACTAACAAGTTACTATTAAAAAAGGGTTGGATGAATGCGAAATTAGCCCACGCTACTTACGGATACATAATTACATTTCTTAAAAATTCAATAACTATGTAAGGGTGAAAGATGAATTTATCTTCATTAGGAGTAGGTACAATGCTCGTAAGGAAAATAAATTGTTAAAGAAAGAAAAATTGTAAATGATAAAATTACTTACACAATATATCAAATATATCATGTTTTGAAAAAGTAAGTAAAAATAATACATATTTTCTGAATATTTGAACCGATGTAACAAGCTGTGAACTGTGAGATGAAGGCATTAATTCAGGTAAACACTTGGTCACAAATTGGCCCCGATGTGGTGTGCAAAGGTGGGATGAGACTCTGATTGGGATAATTAAATATTCCCCACGGCTCGGAGAGGGTGGGAGGTCAAGTCAAAGAGTAAAGAGCAGCGGGTTCGAATGAGGCGAAACAGCGTCAGTGCGGTTGTGGCGAGAGGCGGGGTGAAGAGGAGGAATATGTGTCGATCACCCCACAGTGACACGATGAGGTCGGGGGATGAGGACGGCCTGCGGACAAAGCGATATCGACTCTTCACGCGTCGATGCGCGCGCTGCGACGCTGCGGCGTCAACCGACGCGAGGTGAAGGGAGGCGGGATTGGGCGCGTTTCGTGCGCGTGTTGTTTTGACACGCACCTGTGCTTGGGAAGAACGCCATGTGGAGGAGTGATACATTTTGAATGATGATCACAGTCAAACAACTTCACCAATACTTAAGGTACACTATGAATCTTTTAATAAACATGGGAATCTGAAAAAAATTGAAATCTTTCATCAACGTATAGTAGAGATAGGGAATATAAACATACTTATTTTCGAAATGAATAAAGCACAACAAAAATTGGTATTAGAAAATATTGAAGAAATGTCACCCTTGTGATGACATTTGTTAAAGACTGGGAATTCTATTGGTGATAAATGAATGAAAAAAATAACGGAAATGTATCAATTTAATAGTTGAATTACTACGGCTGTATATAATCATTCTTGAATCTCCATTGACAGGAATTGAAATTTTTTATCATATTCAATTGTCAAAACAATAATGAATCAAACTACACATGATAAACAAAACAAGAGACTGGAAAACAGAAACATGCTGACGTACTACAATTGTAATGCGATCTCATTATTAAACCAGGAAAGTGAAGAAATGAATGTTATCGTTGAGAATCTCTACACTGTGTATTGTAAGCTATTTTCATAATATTTTCAATGTAATCGAGCTCATATTTCGATTAAAACCGTTTTCTGTGTTTCCACCAAACATGTACTCTTCGTTTGTTTTCGAGAACTGAAGGTTCTACCCGTCATAAAAAATTCAAATCTCTTTGACATGGAAGTATGATGTTATATCTTATGACAAGGTTCAGGCTATGAGTCCTGCACTTCCACGAAACCTAATTTAGTGAAGGGTAAACATATTGGAATGGGCAGATGATTGGCTTTCGGAGAACTTAAAACACCGATCTGACTAGGTGTGGTCACCTATTTCGGCTCAGAGGGGTATCGAACCCGCACACTCTCGCCCAGCGATATAGTGAGAATGGATTTTTTAGTGGGGTTTTAGGACTCGTCAACGGCAGGGTTATTAGAGCCCTTAGTCATAATGGAGATCCACCAACATACCAACATGTCGGGAATCACTGTTAAATAGGACATATAAATACTTCTTTTCACGAGAACATGTTTTCAAACAAGTGCTCTCTTTCGTCTAATGACATTATTTTTCTTATAAAATAATCCCACAAAAGAAAACATCTTGAAGGTGGGGTTTAAGAATTTCTCTTCACTACAACGTCAGAAGATATTGTTTGTAGCTATGAATATAACTTGAAAATAGTGAAAAAATATTTTACATAAATCTTTAATCGTCTTTTAGAAATGATTATAAGTAGATAAGTAATATGTTTTTACTGTCCACAACTTCAATGTACATACCTTCTATTACCCACAGTACTTCCAACTCCAAAGTCGTTGAAAGAAAATTTATAAGCTACGCCACTTTGATGATGGTTTCTAAACTACCCTCAGAATGGCGCAGTTTAACTGCACAAGAAGACGTAATTAAAGAAAAATTTGCAAAATAGATAATAAAAAATACCGACGTTAATTCCAGAGACCTAGTTTTCGTTTAAACATTAAATTCTCAATAATGGGACTCTACGATCTTTAGTCCAGTAATATCCTTGAGTATTTCAAAATTATACTATTACCTAGGAGTTTGGGTTTCCTTGTATATCATAACTATCAGTTTAAAACCATTATAAGCATTCACAAACAAAGTGGGATTCCTCTTAGAATAAACTTTCATTTTCCTCTAAGAATATACGTCGATAAAAAATGGCTTTATTGGTGTTGAATCTGTGTATTCTTAATCAGTATTTAATTTATAACGTTTATTCTCTCCTGACAAAATTCACTCAAATATGACATTTTCTATCAATCAAAATAAAATGTTTTGCACCAAAAATGGATAAATCTATTTGAAAAACTTGCATGTCCGGTTACGATCTGAAATAAATTTGCGAGTGAAAGAAAGTTTGCAGTGAAACCCCAACCGTAACCACGATAGAAATATTTTAGTAGTCGAAACATCATTCATCATTTTGACGAATACGGAAGTTGCGGTATTCTGAACCTTTGTCTTGAAAGTCGAAATTTTCCTGATTGATAAGTCGCTAGTGTAGCACACTGAGCAGGAATAATATTATGTATACTTACCCTATATTGTACGAACAGATTATGTTTGTTTTCTCAAATATTTTGAAAATTAATTACACATTCTTTTCTAGCTAGTTAAGTCATTTCTTCGCGTATACGGTAAAACCTTTGTTTTATTTCCTGACACGTATACGGCGTTTACGCTTATTCATTTTGTTAAGAATATTTGTCATCAAATTTGGAATTAAGTGAGAATATATGAATAACAATGGTTCACTAAGTAAAAAACACACATTAAATGATGAAAATAATATTGCGACTATTACTATTTTGTTACAGTATTCCAAAACAAAATTTAAGTATTGTAATATCAAACACCAACAACGGTGTTGTATTGAGTTGACTGACATACCATTGTGTGCGAGTTACGATCTGATCAGTACAAGCGCGTCAACGTGGAAGGAAGATGGCAAAGTCAAACACTGCTAAAAGCAACGCAGTTAATATACTGTATAAATAGTTACTCGCGAAACAAATGTAGTAATAGAAATTACATTATTATACGAATGTATTTGTATTTAAATCGACAAAAAAATGTAAATAGTAAAAATATATGACATTAAAGAATTGAGCAGATTTTCTTGCACTCTTCCCGTTGCGCTTTGTAATGCTATAAACTAGCGCAGCTAGCGACCCGCGAGTTCTATTTCATTCTACATCAAATATTTCATCAAACTTTTAGGAGCATAACACTTTTAGGTGCTGTAATCCTATGGTGTCAGAAATAATATTTGCATGTCAGAAGAGAGAAAATTGTGTTCGTAATTACCCCATCATACTTTACAATATGAAAACATTTTATTATAATACTAAACATTAAACATACTTTTTAAATATAAAAAAATATTCTATTTAATTCTTTCAGTATGGAATAATGTAATTTTTTATGAAAACAAATATGTCGTTGCAAATAAATAAATATAACCANCTTTCAGTATGGAATAATGTAATTTTTTATGAAAATAAATAAGTCGTTGCAAATAAAAAAATATAACCAACGAGTTTTCGTTGTAAACTCCGTCCCATGCTGAACCGTTTTATCGAAAGTGTATTGAAAATGGTCCGCGGGCAAAGATAAATTGGAGACAGCAGCTATAAAGCATAAAGTGGTATACTCAAAATCACTTATGAGTAACATCTTTGAATTTGAACACTGTGTAGTATTTGACTTTTTACAGACACTCTTTATATAAACAAAGACTGCTCGTTTTGTAAAGTCAAATGTTTTGTAAAATTAAATGGATGTAAGTCATAAACTGTATTTGAAATTATTCAATGCAATTCATAAATCAGTAATATACTTCTACTTTATGAATTAATAACTAATCTAGTTAATTATGGAACAAGTAATGTGCTTTAAATTCTTGGATATTATTCTAGAATTAATAGTTAATAATCTTTATAGACTGATGTGACTAATCTTTTGTAATAGCTATAACGTAAATATTGAAATGTACTTTAAATTAATACACGCCATGGCAATTGCCTGTCAACAAATATTATTTCTATAAAAAGTTTTCGCCATTGATTTTCTATAACATCTCCGTATGATATATTCAAATCCATGACACGCAGATGAAACCATATTCCAGATCATCTCTGAAGAAATCCTCGCACGCAGCAACAGTAAATTTTGAATATATGATCCACACGCCTCACCTCGAAAGCTCTCTTCCAACGCCTACCGAATTCCGTCGTACAAAGCCTTAAAAATTCGCGAATACGACGACTGCCTACATTGCCACCTCTTTCGGCGGAGACCTCGATAAAGGACGTGACACGAAAGAAGATTTACAGGAAGGGCGTGGTTCGTGTTTTGAGTTCCACGAGTCGAAACCGTCATAGCATTTCCTCTTTTTCTCCCAGAATTATTTCTATTGTTTCATCGTTGAAATATTCTGCATTTTATCATTATTTTTACTGTAGTACATGTAAATGGGCAATGTAGCGTGCTATTGAAGCGTATCTAAATGGGGCGATAGGAGGTAGAAGGTGCGTGGGAGGGCTATTGTTAGTAGGTGGGCCGGTTTGCTGGGTTTACCAACAACTTGACCCACGTTAAGGTGATAGTAATAGTAAGAGTTAGTGATAGTAGGATTAGTAGTGAGTGGATTCAGGAAGGAGGGTTCGCTATATGAACTGGGACATTGCCACAAATGTTTCTCTGGCCCCCGCCGGGAATTGAAAAGGAGTGACTTTTGATGGTGAGGAAGCAAGGGGCTATTCTGCATTAAAGAAGCATTTCAACAGTTTCTCCCAGACGTATTTTTATTGTTTCGTTGTTGAACTATTCTGGGTATTTACGTGTCGTGTTGAATGAGTTTACCTACTACATTTGGGAATAATTAAATAATTAATTGATGTGGGAATAATCTTGGTTCATCAAAGTGTAAGTAGTGGACAAATAGAATCTACGACAAGTTTTCTCGGGGTACTCCCGTTTGTCGTACAATTTATCACTACCCATTCAATCCTTCATTTATCCCTCCGCACTCCCCGCTTCGGTTCGAAAACGAAGTGTGCGATAAGGAAATCGTCTATGGAATACTGTCGCTGCGGAAACTCTCCATGCGCAAAACAACGTACGATGAAAAAACATACCGTAAAGAAAAAACATTTTTCGAAAAATTACCATGTTTCCTAATATCACTAATTACGTGACTTATTGGTGCGGTCTGAGGACGACCCGTTCAATGTTTTGGGGGTCATTCAATAAATTTATTATTAAACCAGCAAGCAAAAAAATTGTGAATTATTTTACTATCTACTACTAATAAACTGCAGCTAATCTACTTCCGTGGACACATATTTGTGTAAATCATTGTTGGTACAAATTAACAAGAATATTTATTGTTAGTCAAACCATTTGCTCTGGAGCGGCTGATGCTACATTAACACGTTTCACGCGTTTTCTCATTCTTCACTATAGCATGTCAAAGACGGCGTTAATGACAAAGTTAAGAAGTAAATCTATGAGTTTTTTATGTGTATGTGGGTACTGTTAAATAAGGGTTAATATGATGCATTTCAATTGAAGAAGACG
Source organism: Laupala kohalensis (assembly GCA_002313205.1). Lineage (NCBI taxonomy): Eukaryota > Metazoa > Arthropoda > Insecta > Orthoptera > Trigonidiidae > Laupala > Laupala kohalensis. The sequence goes on from NNCF01130713.1 coordinate 133,988, forward strand.
AAATAGTAAAATTTCGTCTTACTCATAGTAAAATCCGATCTATTCTTATTTGTGATCTATAAATGAGAAGACACACTTAATCATTTGATACGCTCATAGAAAAAAATGTGGTACTTAATTTTCTGTCGTTTTCTTATCACTGTTTCTTGTTTTTTTTTCTTAAAATCCGTATTTTATTAATATTACACATTACTTCTCCTTATATATCGGATATCGTATCTGTATTATCTCTGGTTACAATTTTCCAAAATAAGTTCTGTGGGCTATGCGAAAAAAGATCTACATAATACTTATTCTATTTAGTATACTAATTGATCATATTTCAGCAGATGCGTTTTCGTAAAAAAACCAATATTCGTGCATTTTTACACTTGTCATACCTCCGATTAAAATTGTTTATTTGCCAATATTATTCGTCTCTCTAGCTGGTACATGCATGCAAAATAATTTTTATGGCTATAGAAATAGTTAAGTCATTGATAGTACATCGGATATAATTATTTTATGGTGTTTTCATCATGCATTCAATCTGAATTCCCCTAATCCGAAGTGTCATGTAATAACATGACATCCTGAGTTCAAAGAAAATACTTCGAACCCTTTTTGCGAAATTACTAAATATTTACTTCGTACTTAATATTAAACATTGATGAAAAAAATAATTTAGACAATATTTCAGGAAATCTCAAAATAGTTATTTCCATCAAAATCTGGCGATCCAAAATTTGCCGGATTACAAAACTCTCTATACACTTGTGTATTAGAAAGTATATATGCATTTTGTGGATGTTTTCTACAAAAAGTATAAGTTTTCTAATATCTACCTCGTGATGTCCGCAAAGGTTCACGGGAGTACTTCTGCGCCAGCCACGATAAGTCCACACGACATCGGAAGGCGTCCTGTAACAAACCACGTAATAGTTATTTGCAACGTTTTGCTATAGACAAAAAAAAATCACAATAATGCTCTGAAATTAGTTTTACATATTACTGCTTCCTATTAGGAATATTTCTCGTTTTCTCCAGTGATACAAAACTATTTCTCATACTTTCACTTACATCCTACACCTCGGTTTTCAAAACTAAAATGGAAATTTGTAATGAAAGAAATTTGTTTCAATTCCACTTCCATTCCAAAATGTATTCTTCTTAAAATTATGCAAAGTAAGTAATTGGATACGAAACATTGAATGACTCACTTATAGGTAATTTTCAGAATATAACCCTCATGGTCATACATATTGGTGGATATAAAGTGTACTATATGGTACTGCAATGAAGAGTTTCCTGATCTTTTTCTGGCAAGATGGTATAAAATATCCTGGACTTATTCAATAGCAATATTCTTATGTAGAAATTTGAAAACATCATGCCAACAAATATATATATATATATATATATATATATATATATATATATATATATATATATATATATATATAATTCCATAAACAAATATATTTATAACTAATTATTGAGTTAACATATTACTTGAAAAAAAAATTAATAATTGTTTCCCAAAGGTGTCCCCCAAAAGGATCCGTCAAAAACTCGCGTTCGAATAATTGAAATCGTTACAATACTATCTACATACAACGTATATAAGAAAGTAAAACGCATTTCCCTCGTTTACAACGAAGAGTCGAAGGGGGCCCCAGTCAAGAGAGGTTTGATGACCCCTTCCTTACACAAAAGATCCTACTGCGACGCCTCTCTATCCCAGGCGGCTGTTATTAAGGTCGCATCATGTATCAGGAAGAATACAGCAAGACAGGTTTCCGCATGACACTCTTTTCTTCAGGTGCGCTTTGAAAAGGACTCTTTTGTAAAGCGACGAGGAAATATCATACGTCCCCAGATGTTTCTTTGGTGTATTCGATAGTAAAAAGTTTCTTCTTTATCTTCTTTTTAAAGCGTATAAAGAATCCTTTACAATAGGTAAAATGAGACTTTTACCACGTTCACATGGAATGATATTAGCTGTAACTTAACTCTTCCTCAAACAATATTAAAAGTTAAAAAAAACATTCCGTTCAGAATGTTGTAATATTATACGTCAAAATCTTAAATTACAATGCCTGATAAGAGCCATATTCTATTCAGCTTCTTCAGACCATTTCATTCTTTTTCTCAAACAATATCTGACAGTCGTCAAACACAAACATCAACTTTTTGTATACATTTGAGAGACAAAAATTATAGAACTGCAATCGATACGTTTGTTTGGGTGAGGTAATGTCTCCTTAAGTTACTGTGAAAAGTGAACATTAAATAAGGGACGTAATAAATGATATTATAATATTAGATATGTTGTTCATGAAATAACTTGAAAAATATTAATATTAATGATACATGAATTTATTACTTGAAAATTTACTTCTAAGAATATTTTTCAACACAATTTACTTTTTTTACGTTCTTTTATTTTTCGTTTTCTTTCCAGTATATCCCATTCCGCTACATATTTGTAAATACCGGGGATTGATAAACTTCTTTATATGTGTATATATATATATA
>NNCF01130713.1:138485-156246 GCA_002313205.1 Laupala kohalensis
TATATATATATATATATATATATATATATATATATATATATATATATATATATATATATATATATATATATATTGTATTATAACTAGCGCTCTTTGCCAAGTACACTACTTTACAGTATCTAGATTCGTTATCTAGATTTAAGAGAAACGCTACAACAATTAACGGCCATTATATAAACATTAAATAAATAATTCAAGACTTACAACCTTTAACAGATGAACAGAACAAAATATAGACTGTTCGTCTGTTAAAGGTCGTAAGTCTTGGATTATTTATTTAAGAGAAACACACGTGAAAGTCAATAAATACCCCAAATAATATTAACTTCAGGAATTTTTTATCTTCAAAACGTTAATATTGTTTTTCTTATTTTTTCTTGTGTCAAGGAAATCATCACAAAAGAAGTTTTATCTTTTTAAGTGGTGATACTCTAGACATGAGCATATGTCTCTCGACTGTAGCATCCATACCTAATTTTATTCTATTTCATGCTTAGGAAATAAAAGCGGCGTAATTAATGTTGTGATATTCTTAGCATTTTATTGAATCATCTATCAGTGAGACCAAATAACTTTGCCATTAAAAATATTGATTTATGAAGCCAAATATTCTTTGTCTGCTTTGATAAAACGAGTCATAAATCTCCCTTCAATACCAATCCCTAATGATGAACATTAATCATAAGTAATTTGTGCACCGCTTGAACAAAACATCATTACTCTTTTCCTTGTAAATAATTTTTCCTCCTCGCTTGTGAATAGTAAACAGGAAGCGGAAGAAGAGCAGGTCCTCAGAAGAAAGAAAAGTACTACTTAGAAGGAAGGCGTGGTGGCACTAAGTGCGTAAACAAGATAGCTATCTCTCTGCCGAGGTGAGTGGTATAATGCAAGGTGAGAGGCATGGCGGCGTCGACGCAATAAGCGCCCTTTCAACTACTCCTCCCTTTCGCCCCTTCCTTGCTCACTGCAGCGGCAACGCAACGCGGCGCCCTTGCTTCCCTTCAAGCGGTGTTCTTCCTTCTCATCCCTTCTGCATGGTCAAGAGTACAATGTTATTGTATAGACAAAGCAAATCAGTTGCATACACATGCTAATGCACCGTATTTCTACACGTACATTAGGCTACTTGACCCTTTTTTCTATTTAAAACGCAACTGAAAGTAGTAGCCAGTTTTTAATGAACAATTTTTTGTAGGTTTGGAATATAATCGTTTATCCTGTTCAATTAAAACGCTTTCGAAATCGCTTAAGGCCTATTCATGACCTCCTACAATTACCAAGCTGGACTGCAACGCTTGGCAACTCCGTTGTCGTAGGCCGGTTGGCCAAATGATAAATGTCTTAGCTAACACGTTCATTCATTAATATTAGCAATACAATTATTTTTAATTAAAGATAGTTAATACTTACTCGGGGGAGGACGGAGATGCAATAAAAACAAGTTGGAATGCATCTAAACTATGTTTATTAATATTACCAAATGTAGACCAACAGATTTCTTGGATAGAAATCTCTTAGATTACGGTGCACCTCACCGCCAGGTAACAGATTAATCATGTTACGTCGAAATGAAAATGGGAGATGGGACCGGGATTCGAACCCGGGACCTTGAGCTCAAGGTCCCGGGTTCGAATCCCGGTCCCATCTCCCATTTTCATTTCGACGTAACATGATTAATCTGTTACCTGGCGGTGAGGTGCACCGTAATCTANCACTAATAGTCATTGTGTTATTTTCTACAATCAAAAGTAACATTTAAAATCATTTACAAATATATAACAAATAGGTCAATCTATCAAAATGCTAAATTGGTCCCAAACATATATTCATTATAGATTACGTTTAAATAATACTTACAATTTATATATTTAGTTGACAATATCATTGAAGTTAAAAGAATATCGTGTGACACCACAGTGAATAAATAGTTACAATAAGGTCACCCGCCAGGGGACTTTCATCTAGTAAGTACGTGTTTGGCAAACACGGGGCCCCGAGCTGAGTCAGGTATTACTTCCACTTACTTGTGTGAAGCTCCTCCTTTTCTCTTTCCTGGCCTTCCTTGGTCACCTCTTGTTCTTTTCCATCGCGACGCTAGTAGGTTGTGAGGGCTAGGGTATCTCTCATTTTCGTTGTCATGTTGTGGATTTGTATGTTTTGAGATGTGTTTTGATATATTGTAATTCAGAAGGATTTTTAGTGGGTATGGTTGAGTCATTCGGCGAATCCCACACGCGGGGAGAGTCATGTTGGCTCTCCTTAGTGCGTAACTGCATTTTCCCTACCTGTACAGAATTTTAGGGCTCTAATGACCTCGATGTCGACGAGCCGTAAAGCCCCACAAAAAACGATAAGATCATTTGATACAGGGAAGTGAATGAGATCTCAATAACACACTTCGTTAGAATCCGTATGTAATCCATTAGTTGAAATAAAGGCAACACATTTAACCAATCCGGTCAACAGTATACTGTTGCCACATAACTCCTGATCCGGCCTGGTAATTGTAGGAAGCCACGGCCTAATAAAAACTTGAAGTGGTTATGGACCCAATACGCTTGTAGTACGAAATGAAAAATATTTTATTTACATTTTAAAACTAGTAGTTCCATTACCATGTTATCTTAAATCTCACAAAGAAAACGTTTAGTTGGGAGTAATTAAAAGTGAATAAATTATATATGTTTTTAAGTATTCATATGCATACAATATTACGGAGTATTTGGTGGCTTATTTATAGTTATAAATCTAATTTAAATATATCAACACTTTATAATACGAGGTACTTTCTTACCAACATATAAGTTTAATTATTCCGAGACTAGTTCAGGAATACACAATATCGCTTTACCTAGTTATAACATTTACAGAACAATCCACAACGAGGATTAGGTACTGGTCTAGTAGTGAAATTTCCATTAATCCAAAATACAATTACTTAATTGTTGTTAATAATACATACATATTCTTCAATTTTTTAAAATAAGAAACGTTTTTTCTTGAACAATAAATTATTGTGTTCAATCCTCAGTAACAGTCACTATAGCATTCGGAAATTTCTGAAGAGGTCGCATAAGCCGATAGAAACCAGTAGGAGAGTTGAGAGATGCGCACCATTTTCAGCCAAACGGAGAGGGAAAATGCCTTACTTATTTTGGGCGCTGAACCTTCTAAACATTTACTGACTTTCCAGAACTTTCCCTTCCTGCCTAAGATTTTTCTTCTACGTACAAAGAGCTACTGGAAAAATAGCTAAGAAAAATATACAAAGAGCTACTGGATTTGAGGTTTTATTAGAAAAGAGTTTTTGTTTAATAACTTCATTGGTGATTCAATCAATATTTGAGCTTAGTTATAAACATCATACTCAGATAATAAAGAATGGCATTAAAGCTCAAGATCTTGTTTTATGTATAACAGAAAATAAGTTATCACAAAATCGGATGTCATGCGATTCGCTTTACTTTGATTGGCAACGGAGCAAATACTAAAAAAAATTTATATTGAGATTTTTTAAATAAATCAGTATTTTACAATACATATTAATATTCTTCAATCATTAAATCTTTCATTCATCCTTCTTAATTCACTTTTTGTACTATTTTGAATTAAAAGTCGAATAATCGATTACGTACCACGACCTTGTGCAATGAATATGACACCAAATGAGAATATAATTTTCTTTTAAATCTATATTCCACTAATTTTAACATGTTTCCATAAAGGAAGGATCAGTACAATGTATTCAGATAACAACATCTTCTAACAGCATGGGAGACTTTCCTTTGCTGTTTAGTGCTGAGCTAAGTTCAAAATAAAAGAATCGAAAATGTCTGAGAACAACATTGTGGTGGTAATGAACAAAAATACAAACAAAAGACTCATAAAATCTTCCATGGTTTAGTGTGAATATATTGAATCCCGCTTAAAACTTAACATTTTAGGGGGCACAGCATTGATTCATGGGGTTCAACAAATTACAATGAATGACTTCACTTCTCTATAAACACGATCTCTTAATTAAACATTTCGGCTTTTCCGTCGCGTGAAGAAAGGAGCTTCTTTGCGAGGGATGAATTCTTCTTATATCTACAAATAAAATTAAAATAATATATACCAAGTTACCAAGGTTATATCCACATATATATATATATATATATATATATATATATATATATATATATATATATATATATATATATATATATACACTGACCATGATGAATTTAGAAGAAAAACGTCATGAACAATTTAGAAAAAATCTCTGTGTGAGGAAAGAGGATCCTTTAACATTGATGAACAAACCATTTCATTTCATATTTCGTGTTATCTTATACACGCTGAAGTTTCAATTTTTTCTGACAATTATTATTTTGCTTTCCGGGAAGCATTACTTTACCAGAGAGAAATGATAAAAAATGGGAAAAACAAATATTTTGACATAGTATGGAGAGAAAAAAACAATCTTAAGTATTTTTTGAGCAAAGCAAATGGTTTTCATCATCAACTCAAATTGTTGTAGTTAGATGTTCAAGAATGTTAATTTAATAATATTATAAGTTAAATATGATATAAGAATATAAAGTTTACTATTACTAACGTACAATCTCTTTAACTTATCGTCATTCAAATTTCGAAATGACTGGTTTGTAAATTATTAAATATCTTGCAATATTCAGGACCAGAATTACTTGTTAATGCGGAACCCTAGTTCTCCCCTATTCTCTGAACAGCGTTTACCTTCCCTCTGACCACGAGTAATCCGAGGAATCAGTCCGATAATCTCGCTTCAATCGTGGTGGAGTGTGGTCGCGTGATCGACTTGTTCGGAGCGGGCTTCAGCGCCCTCTAGATCGGGCGTTCACGCTCAACTCACGGCCACTTTGATTATTTAGAGGCATCAATCATTCACCCCGCAAGTTCGCTCTCCTGCCGAGTGGCAGCGTTCGCGATACTGCGGCACGAAACTCATTTCAAAAGGAGAACGCAGATCGAAGAGCAACAGCCGAACTAATTAATGTTGCGAAAACTAATTTTGTAGGACATGACTGCGAAAACTTCCGTGACTTCCCTACAACTACATACAAACTCAAAAATTACTCGTTGGCGATATCAGCCACTGTCGGTAAATTGAAAGTTGAACAATTTTGTGGCATTCTGTTTATCTTTGGATCAAGATTGCAAATGAATCCTTCACAAACAATAATGATGGAAAATTTCAATTTCTGTAAATAAACGTTTGTCATGAAATGGGGTGTTTATATCTTAATATAACGAATGTTTATGTAATAATTAAGTCTAATGATTACGCGGCAAAATCTTTCATTTACCCTACTGAGCCAAATATAGTTGAACACTTGTGTAATATATAATGCAAGAGGATTTGTCTCATTGATGGTAAGTAAGAAGCTTATGATGGTATATTATGTGACCTAAAAAGTTTGATGCTAATTAATATACGTCCGCACCTTAATAGAGTATTAACAATGGGCATTAGTTTTAAATACTCTTGTGAGCTATAAAATGCTTATGATTTTTTACAAGAAAAAAGATTTTTTACGAGAAAAAAATATTATTTTCGAAAATAATGAATACAGGAGTTAAAGTAAAATATTCCCCTCTAATGCTTCATACAGTATAGGTTTCTGCAGAATACAAAATGAAATTTATTAAACAATATTTCATACTGAATCATAAATATGGATTTTAAATACACCCCATTGATCCTTATAAATGTTTTACAGGAAGAAATAGCCATAAATATGACTTAAAGCACAATTTTTCAATTTTTTAGAGGTTGAAATACGGTCTTAATATGAAATATTTAAGCCGTAATTAGTGGAAGCAACCCGGTAGCATACTTGCGGTCGCAGTTCATAAACGCGGCACCAGAGCGCGGGCATTACGAAGATAAATGAAGAAGGCAAAGTGGGGGGGGAGGGTGCGAGTGCGTCGTGGCTTGAGGGGTGTGGGGCGGGGGTGAGCAATCCTTGCTCTGCTGTCCGAGGGAGAATCGGGGAGCAAGAGTGAGACCGTGTTGTCGCATGGGAACGAGTCTTTTGTGGGCTCGCTGCTATCTCATCAGAGGAGAGGTGATTAGGGTGGGGTCATAGCAGACACACCCCTCGTTCATCAGTCATCGCTGACTCGGATGCGAGTGATGGACGATGACAGAAAGCGCGCCGTGTAATTTTGTTTCCTTCCCGTTTTCTCTGGTGATTTGCGCTTCCGCACATCATGATGTAAATTCATGTTGGCGTCATGATCATTCCCTAATCTCACGAATGGATTATCCCACCCTCGAAAATGCGAGGTTACGCGAAGTTTTAAAGAGATTACGAGACTTGGCGTGCAGCAAATTAATTTAAGTGTATCCTCACGTCATCATCATGACTCAATTAGTATTCAAAACGCCATGCAACAAACTACAGAGATTCTTTAGAATATTGTAAGTTTATTCTTTCATAAGACCACATGGAGTATGTCCATGTGCTAGTTTACTCTCTGAAAAAAAGCAGGGAGACAAGGAATTCCATACACGTGCCTCGGAGAAACCGGAGAATAAGCAGGGATCCTTTACTGAACACTAGAGTGATAATACACGAATGATACTAAGGTGCACATAAAACTGATTACTATAGATGATAAGAAATTTGAGATAAGATGGATTTGAATAATTATTTATATTTTAGTCTACAATCGCTCAAAATTCTTAATTCTTTTAGAGTCCAAAGACGGTGATACAATTCTTCTTTAAGAAAATGGACTAATATTCAGTTGCTCTAAGATGAAGTGAATAACTATTTTTATTTATTTATGGAAACCCTATCGTCAGCTTTCCGGCACTGCAAAATGTTGAATACTGCGAATAGCATTTGGAAAGGTTGAATAGAAAATGAGTAGGGAAGGTAACCATTAAGTAACATCATCGAGTAACTTAAGTAGGGAAAACATTCGACACCTCCCAAAGACCTCGTCTTGTAATGCGGACAAGCCATTTGCTGAGGAAACCATGACGAAGGCCACAAGGATTTTGTTACATAAGATACGCATAAAATATAAATAATTGAATTAATCTCCGGTGAATTAGATAAAATATAGTGTGTCCGTTCCTAGATTACAATTAGCTAGTCAATGTATGATTGGAAGATTGACAAAAATGTCCTTGGCTAGTTGAAAAAGATATTTGCTGTTTAGGAACCACAAAAATCTGTATGCAACTTTCCAATGAATTATGGGGATATAACGGAACGATATATTCGAGGATTGGTTATCAATAAATGATTACTTTTACATCGCCAACGTTTCGGCAATGTATTTTGCCTCCATCAGGGCTAGAAATAACATGCATAATTTACATTATTTCTAGTACAACTTTTAAACACCTTATTAACACAAACAATATATCAATGATTACTCACTATCTAACTGTGAAATAACTGTTACAAAAACATACCCAAAAAGTTTTATTATAACAGACAACATACCTGTATGATATGGAACCACACCATCATCAATTACCACCAGCCCTAACCTCTAATTACATCCCACTACATCTCTACAACCTTCCCGGTGTAGGTCAAAAACAACAATAAAAAATTGTACAATAAATAATGTAAATTGTGTATGTTTTTTGTAGCCCTGATGAAGGCAAAATAAATTGCCGAAACGTTGGCGTTATAAAAAGAATCTTTTATTGATAACCAATCCTCGAATGCATCGTTCCGTTATATAATATACATTGGTCAAGATCACCATCATAATAAAGAACTATGGGGAGTTTACTAACTCGCTCTTAGTACCAAAAGCGTTGGAATTTTGAAATGCATGCAGCATTATAGGAGGGATGTAATAAGAGAAGTAGCAATACAACTAGAACATCTTTGGGCGTCTGATGTCTTTAGCATCGAACACGGAGCTGATAGCAGATGATCAGTTGCAACAGTGGTCAAGGCTATAGTGCATTCAGTTGCGAAATACAGCATCGGGAAGTGGAGGTACAAATTCAAGCACTCTAATATCTTCATGAATCTTCAACAACGTAATGAATGTGGTCATAATGCATGGATTTATTACGGGAGACTGCGTACTTTTCCCTTACGTAAACAAAAAATNTGTAAACAAAAAATGAATATAACAATGGTAATACGAACGTATAATTTTATTTAGAAAGAATATTTTACTCTCCTGAATCGTATGAGAAATACTGCTTTCCCGCATTTGTTAGTTGGAGACAAATTTTACTCAGTCCCATATTAGTTTACTCGGCAAAATTATGAATAGTTTTATACAATACATTGTGTATTATGAAGATAAAATACAATGATGCATTACGTGACTCACGCACAATTCTCTACGAAGATTATTTATTAATTAGCGTACACGTGTTGTCATTTATTAGTACACAAATCGTCAAGTAACATCTATTTGAATAATGATTCATGTAGCTTCTCTTCTTTATGCAACTCTTCTTTATGCAACACTGTTGTCTCGGATAGGGAAAGGTAAAACGTGAAGTAGTAGGAAGTCGACGACGCATCATTTCATGCTATAAAACACGATACTTCGTTCGTGTGATTTACTCCGCCCAGTTAGGAAAAACCACAAAAAAAAATCTGGGACATTTGCGATTTAATGTACATGATGATGAATGCTGGATGGATAGCTGGGGTTTAAACCCCGGTGAGGTGGGGATTTTCATCACACCTCAACATCCAGACTGACTCCCAGGCCTACTCAGCCTGCTGTAATATGAGTCCCAGGGTCTATCCTGAGGTCAAACCGGTAGGAGCAAGATACTGACCACATCTCCTTCTAGCGACGAGGTCAAATAATTGCGGAGCTCTACTCGCCGCGAACCTAGACCTTCGGGGACTGTTATGGGATAGTTTGACTTTTTGACTTGATGATAAATTCATAGATGCTAGTACGATAAAAACATGTATGCAAATTTGAATTATATAGATGCAAGAAACAAGTGAGATTAATTATACATAATGTGGCACAGTTGTGAACAAGACGCCAGTAAAGGTTAGTTTTTAAAGAAAAACCAAGAACTAATCCATCTTATTTTTTGTTCATACACACACATAGTAAATTGTTTATATAATAAGGGCTCTAATGACCTAGACGTTGGCGAGTCCTGAAGCCCCAATTAAGAAAAATTGTTTATATAATACTGTGTGTTTTAATTATGTGTAATTAACATCTGGTCAATACTCTTCTTTTACAGTAATACGTTAATTTTATAAATACTTTCTCTTAGTTATACACTCTTGTCTTATGTAAATACCATTTTTTTGGTGAATGTTTTACGTCTTTGTGTCCTGACCCTTAGTTTTCCATGGATCCCAACGGTGCTCAATGAATTAGTAAGTTGAGAGTATTTAAGATTTAAAAAATTATTACAGTATGCCAAAGGTTTACATAATGACAATAATTTCTTATCCATGTATAACAAAATTAGTATTATGGCTGCAGGAAAAACTTTTTAGTATGCTTGTAAACGCATCTGAACAATTCATTGATAGTAAATACTAGGTCATGTAGTGTACAGCCCACGGTATCAAAGGGCTTAAGAAGGCAAAGGGGCTAACGCCTCGCCAAGTGTAATATAAAATGTAAATATTGTAAATAATCTTCCCTGTTGAATTGAATTGAAACAAAAAAAAAGTTTTTAAATAAGCTTAGCTCCAACAATTCTGTATTAGGTGTATTCTCATTTCAATTGTTTCCAGACGGGAAACGACAACCCTTGTGAAACGCGGAATTTCCTTCGCTGTACTCCGCCACGATCCAGAAATCCTTCGAGAATTCGCAACAACGGAAGAACTGGATATCCAGCCAAAGAGAAAACCAGGAGATATCTAGAAACTGAGCTGTGAGCTGTGGGGAAGTAAAGCCTCAATCTACATTTGTCTTGCGCTCCTAATTGGTTGCTCTTTGTAAAATGCGTTCTTATCCACAACCAGACAATAGCTATAGGAGTTCGCTTTCTTTTTCTTTTACTTTTTTTGTCTTTCAAGTCTACCGTTTCTAAGGTGCACAGGAGCCCGACAGCTGATAAATGTACCGACCTGCGTATTTAAGTGATTTCATTTACAGTTTCTCGTTCTTTCCATTGTTTTTCGTGAGTAGAAAATCGAGACAAAGAATTCGGACAAATAATCGTGGATTCCTGAATACAAATTTTCTTAGAATTACTATTAAAAAGAATAACTTTACATGAAAGAGTTAACTGTTGGAATTAAGAACATAATCAACTGTTATACAATATGTCTTCAAATGCGGTGTCAAAGCATTGGATTTATAATTTAAAAAATTGAGAAAATTTATGCATATGTGCGAACTTTACGAATTACTTTAAATAGAAATGTACATCGCACTAAATGCTATATTTTGTTGCAAGATGACAGTGAGGTAGAGAGGAAACAATGATCACATTAATCAAAGCAAAGAGCAATCATGAATTACTTTAGTTGGAATTAAAACAATAATTAATTTTATTAAAAAAATCAATAGCACTAATAACTGAAAAATTTATTTGAAACATTATTTGAAAAAATTTATATAAATTGGATAAATATATGTTACTTAACATTATAATACAATATTACTTACATTTATTCCACTACTCTATAAATGGAGAAAATGAAAAATGGCGTGTTCTCGATATTTCATACTAATTGGTGAAATTTTATAAAGTGAGACATCCCACTTTATAAAAATATTAAATGTTAAGGATACCAATGCACATTACATATTTATACTTTCTTCTACAAAGTGAATGTGGGTCGACCAGCGGCTTCGTAGCTAGAAAATACATAAACTTGATAGGGAGTATAATGGAAACATTTAATCTGGGAGCAGCACTCCAAGTTAGTCAAATCACTGAGAATTATATTTGTTTTGTTGTTATTATTCTGCTTTGATTGTTTTAATATAAAAAAACGAAGAAAAAACATAATTTAATTTAAATCTATCAGTTAATAATAGGTAACAATATTCAGGAAGTCTCTTGACTCGTTTGAAATGCACAAGAGCATGAACAAACATGGCGTTCGAGCGCTACTGTTTCGTGATTAATGAATGTCATCACAGAAAAAGTTAAATAGCTTTCTCAAGTGCCCGGTGAGCTAAAAGTTATCTAAAATGTACTAGTAATCGAAGTATACAATTACTTTCGTGGTTTAAAATTTGGTCTTCTTTTGAAAATTAATGTTTTCTCCACGAGACGCAATGTATTACACCATAAATTATAATTGCAATTATTTAATTTAAATGGTCGGTGGTGAAAGTTTTTTTAAATATTATCTCAAGAAGAACAAGCTACTCTATTTAAGACGATTTAAGATATTTTAGTGATTTAATTCTATCTACGCTAGTACTAACTTAAACAGTTACTGGTTCGTTGAGGACATATAATACTTCAGTAGTGAAATAATCTCTACTCAAACATGATTACGGATGTAAACAATGAGTAACCGAGCATAATGGGAAATAAAACGATAATAAATCATTCCGACGAAAATCGTATATTCCACATAATGAAACACATAGTGAAATTAATGGTGTAAAAACTTTTGGATCATATTCATCAATAACACAATGCCTTTTCTTATCTTCGTATTGGGAAGAGTGGTAATAAACTGTTTTCAAGTTAATCGTTGAGTAGCCTTACTGCTTTGAATCGATTTTATGTAGGAACTTCAAACAAGTAAAATTTCAGGAAGAAAATGAATTTGGTAAGGTACATATTTTACACTTTGTGGTTTCTTAACGTTAGGGTAGAGGTATTGTTCGCAGTAAGATGGTTAAGTTGCTCCAGTACCTACCATCGTAAATAGAGGGGACGCTTGACTTAATATAACCGTACTACTACAAGAAAAAGATTCTTCCACCCTACCTAACAACGTATAATGAATCAAGGGGAATAATTCTTTTGTTAAGATTCTGTTTGTTTTTCCATCAATTTCAAAGCACTGAGGAATGATCTTTTTGTCACAGTGCACTGGAGTTAATTCTTAAGTAGCTCTTCAACATCATTCAGACTTTTTCGGCATTCAGATGCGAGAGAGAAATAATAACCTTTTAAAATCCACAAAGAAATATTTCTTTTTTCCGCGTCTATATTTGCTGTCAATGAGAAAAGAATATTCTGTTCGTAAAGACCAATGAAAGCCTGCATGATAGAGGACAGAAATACCAACCTAACAACAGTTTATAATCTCTTCAAAAAAAGAATATCAATAATTTTTATAAAAATGTTATTTATTTGTGAATTTTATTATTTTATTAAAAAGTGAGAAGTGCAAAAAATTAGAAAGATTAGATATATATTGAGCACAATAGTCTTTTAACTGAGGAGCGGTGTACTTGATAATAAGCGTGGACGTTAGGTTCTTAGAGGATCTTAGGTTGTAACATAACACATATTAAGTGGCATCAAGTATATTAAGTGTAGTGTGTAATTTTTGCTTGTGTAATATTTCGGTTTAATATTAAATCAATTGTTTCATTTTTAATAACATTTTAAAGAGAATAAAAATGGCTATAAAAGATCAACCTGAACTTTGTAAAGTTGTTCGAAAATTCCCTTTAAAGTGTAACTTTTTTTCTTCTTTTTTATGGAGTTTTAGGGCTCGTCAACGTCGAGTTCATTAGATCCCTTAAAGTGAATACCGATATATAATACTTCTGCGCGAAGATACTATTTGTATACTTTTTTAAAGTTATTAAACGATCCCACAAGTTACCCAAATAATTTTATTGTAATAATAAAAATAATCAGAACTATATTATTCAAGAAGTAGTAAAAATAAATTTAAAGCAAACAATTTAGACAAATAAAAACCTTCTTAGTTCGGAACTTTTCCCGATATCTGGAGAACGGATAAATGGTGTGTGTTGTCATTTTTATGTAAATGAGAATATATCTATAATAATAAAATTGAGAACATTTGGGCGCTTTTAATTAAGAACATTTAAAGATGAATACTTTTTTTGTGTTTCCATCGTTTGTATATTAAAGAGTAATGTATGTTCTTATGCGGTTGAATGTAAGAGAAGGCGTATGATTTAACTTCCCCACCAAATAAAGGCATTATTATACAATACACTTGAACAGATTTAGAATACGTATTCTCAAATATAAGAATACTCATTATAATACAAGCAAAAAAAAAAAAAAAAATTCTCGATTCGTATGTGCAGTTTCTACGAAATTCGATACACAATGTTTTAAGGGGAATTGACATATGAACGTTTACGGAACTTTTAATTTAACTCGGAAATATTTGCGTAAATTTATTTGCGCTATTTTATCATGGTGGATTTAGGACTTGCGGCTATTGAATTTAAGGGTAGGTTACCTTTATGAACATGCAAAAATCTATTTTTTTTTTGTAACTACTCCAGAGCCACAAATGTAATTACAGGAACTTCGATAAATGTTTATGAACAGTGTTGAGAGAAACATATATAACTCACATAATCTCTTAAATAGTAGTTAACAACATCGTGAGGTTACAGGTTTATAATGCTATATTGAATGAAAATTATGCATGGGACCAGGGATGGAAACCGAGACCTCCAGATTATGTTAGCTTCAATATAGCATAATTAAGAAATAAGGCGCTTTATTATTTAATACAACAAGTATATAATTTCTTAGAAAATATAATTTTGTAAATATTTCATTCTATGTCTATTATTTGGGTTTTATTATCTGGCTGGAAGATCAAAAGAAAAATACGTAGATAATATGACCAAAAGAAAAATACGTAGATAATATGACCAAAAGAAAAATACGTAGATAATATGACCAAAAGAAAACATGGACATGCTGTTTTATTTCATAGCCTGAGATGAGGAGCAAATGCTTTCCTATCCCTTGCATTTTTCGTTTCCTCGTCCGCACTCACTGTCTGGCGTGGGGCTGGGTGCAGCGGGCTTCGCGTTTCCATTTGTTGATTCTGACGAGGGTAAACTCAGCGGGGAGTAGCCTCAACCCTCTCGCCAGTCTCTTGCAGGCCTCGGACTGGAAATTGTCTGGTGAGGAAACGCCTTTTAGAGAAGACTGCCGATGCCGTTAGTAAATTTCAAAACAGACTAAATTTACAAAAAAAAAAAAAAAAATCCACCTATGTCGCATGTTCAGATAGATCGATTAGTATCCCCCATTTTCATAAAAAAGGGATATAAGCATTTGTGAGAATCCAATAATAATAATAATATTTTTAATGAACCTTTTCTTCACAACTTGCAATTGGATTCAGGTAAGTTGCAGGGTATACCAAGCATCCTCACTTCAAACAATGTCACAATTTAAAAATCTTCTGACCATTCTACAGGTGTTAAGGATGACTACTTTTTGTAAAGTTAGAAATAGGTTTTTGAGGAGTTGAAACCCCTTGATGCTCAGATGCAGACTGTGTGGGATGACTCCAGTGGTGGAAAGGACTATAGTGTCGCGTGGTGAGGAAGGGTGGGGGGGTTGTTTTGTGGGCACTTTTGAAACCACACCTACAACGTAGTTAGATATTAAGTCTCTCAGGACTTATCTACCCCCAGTCTATTTGATGAAAGGATGAGAGGGAGCAATAATAAGGGGTTTGTCCGTTTCTGGCGACAGCAGTTTATTCAGTCATGAAATACACTTACGTAGTCGTGCTTTGGCAGCGTCTCAGAGCTCCAGTAGAGACAGTGCTCTGCGCTGGTGACTCGCCCGTACGGTTTCGGTGGAGAGCGGCGACGGGCAGCTCTGGACGGTTTAGGACATCGGGAGTGGTAGAGGGATGAACCTGGAGCTATGAGGCTCGCTAGTACTCAAGAGTGGGGCTAGAGCAGGGACCGAGTCTAGGCCTGTCCTGAACTCAGAGGCGATGGGCAAGAGCGACAACAAGTCGGCCGGGAGTGGCAGCGAGACTGCCTCCGGGATTGGCAGATAAGGAGCGACAGAACGTATGCGGCGCAAAGCGACAGCCGTTCTACCCAGATGCCTTCAGCATCGGGCTTATATAACCGTAATGAGCTGAGTCACCAGCTTGTGTCCGGTGCGATGTTCAAATGGCTACGCAGGTGCCGCTGCATGTATCTACGCGACAATAGGAACGATATATACACACTCCATATTCCATAAGCGAAGAATTTCTGTTTTCAAATCTTCATATTTTTTAATTTTATTATTGTAAGTAGTTTGTAGGTTGTGAGTGTTGGTTACTGCAATATCTACGATGTGTTTGATTTTCTTCAGTTTGTCTATTAGAATAATATCTGGTCTGTTGTGATGAATTGTCTTGTCGGTGAGGATTGATCTATCAAAATAAATTTTGTACCTGCTGTTCTCTGAAATGGATTTCGGGAAGTACTTGTAGTACGAGACAGTGTCTTCTGTTAGTCCATACTTCCCGCAGAGTTTCTGATGGATAATATTAGCAACCTGATTGTGTCTGTAGGTGTAATCTGTCTGTAATAATAGAGTGAATCCTCCCGAAGTTTCTGGTTTAATTTTACATCTCCTACATTTGTCATCTGCTATGTCAGTGTCTTACAATATACATTTTCTATAGTCTTTATGTGCTTAATATTTAGTCTTGAATTGCCGTGAGAAATCCCTCCGTTTCCGAGTATAGATCCCCTTTTGTAAGCCAGGCGTTCGACGCAGCTTTGTCGACATGAGGCTCATCTAAATCATTAGGATATCTACCATGAAGTGGTTTAGAATTTCATTGGCTAATTCTCTCACTGATTTCAAAGTTAATTTCATTTGGTTGTGGAGAGTGGTCTGCTAAATTTAAAGGAATATATTTCATGTCAGCTTCACATTATTATTATTTTCTTTTTCACATTCTACCAGAATGACTGACTGTAATGTACAGGCAATCTGCAAAGCATCATACAGAACTACTATCTTGATTGGGATAGAAACTTTCTGACTATGTGACACGTGTTCAACAAAACAGACTTCTGTATTTTATGTACCAAGGAACCAACATCCAAATTGTCCAAACCTCCTTTTAGGGTCTTAGGTACTATCCCAGTAGCACATATCACAAGAGACACAATTTTGACGGTCTCCAGATGAAGCAAATCCTTTAATTCTTCAGTCAAGTCTGAATTATTATTATTATTATTACATACACATATGCATGCAAACCTACACATAAATAACACTTACAGTAATAAACAGGAAACGATAGACTTATTTTACACTTAAAATTACATGAATCAAAAAATTGAAAATTACAAATAGAAAAAAAACACTTTCATACTTCGACAAACAGAACAGTGCTAATATATTGTTACCACCAACTACCAAAAGCTCTTTGTATTGTTAATAATATTATGATCCACATTTGAATAATAGATTTCAATAGACTACTATTGAAGGAAATTCCTAAGATGCTTTTTGAAAATTTTAAACGAATAACTGTTTCTAACATTTAGAGAAAGATTACACCATGATCTCGCTGTGGCTACAGTGAGAAATTTATTTAGGATATTTGTACGATATTTTAGGATGCTGCATAATTTTTGTCGTTGTAATATAGAAGAATTTAGTATCGTAACTAAAACGTCGTGGTGTATTCACCAATAAAGACTTGACATTGTACATTAAAGAGGAAGGACTATATAAGAGTTTCGAAGATTATGCAACAACTATGAAGAGTATAAAGAAAGAATATAACAGCTAGATTGTATAGACGTTTGTTACCTCTTCGCGGTTTGGATGAGAAGCCTTGTAGTATGAACGGCTAAGCAGAAACACCCATACGTGGAAATAAACATAGAAACAACCACAAAACATGGGAAAACGAACAAAGGAGGCAACAATGAAAACAAGACACGGACACATCATCGAATGGACAATGAAGAGGAAATATAACAAGAAATATACACAACTTAAAAATGGAAAATAAAACCTAGATAATGGCCACATGGTCGAGACGCGAGGTTGAAACACAAAATGAAAATGAAAAAAAAATTGTAACGTTATCTGTTAAGTATGAAGGGGAACTAAAATTGATAATTTTGTAGAAAAGATACAGAAAGAATTTAACAAAACATGAAATGTATTATATAGAAATGAATCTTTCAATGCCATTTGTAATGATAACTGGAATAAGGACAAAGGTAATAAATTTAAAATCTAGTAATTCTACGTGAACTCTGCCTCAAATCAGACATAACATAACGAATAATACATTGACATTATGATTTCTTTCGTAATTAAATTAAAAAAACAACAACAATCCCTTATTGCACAATCACAATATGTAAATTATTTCAAAATTATGACCAACGTAGATTTTTGAGAAGGAATAAACAACCAATAGATTGCTTCAATTAGCTTTTTCATATTCTCATACATATTTACTCTACACGACTCTTCATTGAAACGAAATCTCTGTTATGTAAGAAAACATGCAATTAAGGGAAATTTTAGATCCCATAATTTACTATCAATTTCTTGGAATTTTAAACAATTTCACGAAAATTCGAAACAAAATATCTCAGCAAATATATGTTGCATATTGAGTTTTCACGTTTTTAGTATTGTCATTATATCCTCATCCTGGCCCGGGTTTTTCTCCGTTTTTCCTTCGAGTAGAGGCGGATTTATCATACAGGTTCTCTAGGCTTATCTAGGGGCGTGTGTATTGTAACAATAAATCGTGAATTTAGTGTTATTTCAATTCTTATGATTTTTAAACACTATACTCAGAATAATCTATAGTTCGATAATAACTTGTACATGTAA
>NNCF01130713.1:156418-177297 GCA_002313205.1 Laupala kohalensis
TTTTTTTTCCTCCACGTGGTCATACGCAGTTTGTACTGTTTTTTGACAATAAATTTATTAAATATAACCTTGAAAGTGATCTTGGAATTCTCAATAGAGTATATTTTTATATTTTAACCTATAAAATGCTTAATTCATTAAATAAATACATATTTTACTCGTATGAAGGAATTTAGAAAATTAAAAAAAAACACAAATTTTCAATAATTTCTTTAAAAATAGAAAATTATAATTAATTGTAAAATAATTTATTCACCTCCAAGAAGGTATAGATATCTATTATTTTCATGGAAATGATGTGAAAAAACCCAATGGCAACTCATAGTATAGCAGCAAACTCTCGTACTGCTAATTGTTTTTAAAAAGGAAATAATTGTGAAAATATGGACTGATTTTTTTTACCCTAAAAGCATACGTGCGGAATAAATAATACTTTTTATTCGTTAACGTTATAATTTTAGTATCCTGAGTGCAGATCATTTCAGTCATGGTTTAAATCATCCATTATTCGGTATAAATATTCAGTGAAATGTAAAAGGTTTTAATTTAATTTTAAAATTCAGTATTTATTTTCTGTCCAAAGGGTTGGGAATTATACGAACCATTATTATTACATCTAAATAAATATTACTTTTTATAGTGGCTTATATTGTGATGTAATGTTGCGGTTACTGTTACTAAAATAATTATAAATAAATATAAATCCATTTGTTGTAGCTAAAAAACTAATAAATGGGTCATAATTATTATCACATTTGAATTAATACACACATTTTATTAATTATAATTCAATTCAATATCAGGAATTTTAATTAAAAAATACATCGTGTAATGTATTTTCCAAGATGTCAACAAAAAGTACGAGCACATTTCTCCATGAATTCTGCTGTCGGTACCCATGGCAATGATGTAGAGATAATTTAACGAACTTGGTGGGCTTAAGTCAATATTACTCAACACTGCTTTCTTTTGATCAATGAAAGTTTGCGAAGTTCGAAAGAATCACCTCAGACGTTTGGGAGCAGCACCTTACTCACGTAACAAATTAGTCATACTCCTACGTAAATGTGATATTTGAATTTTTATGACGGGCAAACGTGACTCTTGGAAACAATCAAACGAAACATTTAGTTAGTTTAAAATTACTTTTAAATGATCTCAAAAAATCAATACAATGTGTAGATTTTGATCTGTCTTTATTAACTTTTCTTGTTTTCGTGTTGTACTAATGGACACGTATTGCGATTTGTTGTTGGTCAGCCTCTTTTTTATGTTCACGTTCTTTGTTTTATTAATTCTGCGTTTTTGACTCATAATTGTTTGACAACGAAGAACTTTGCTACACCAAAGATGTTCAGTTTCTTTCATGATCTGTCCACTCAATATGACAAATATTTTCAATTAATCAATGATGAATCCGAAACAAGTATGTAAAGAAAAATATGAAAACTGGAACGAGTGAAGTTGCTTGAAATTAGCTACTATTATAATATTATTCTCTTTCCTTTTTATGAATTCATTATTTGTATGTAATGATATTGTATTCCTGAAGTCTCTTATTACAGTTCTAAAATTATTTTAATTTTCAGTTTGAAAGGGTAAGAAAACGTGACAAAACAGCTATTACTCGAAGAATATCCTGGAAAAAGAACTAGTTGTTTGTTTGTTTTTTCGTCAATTCGGTAGTAAGGGTATAGCACAAATTGCAACACCTCAATTTACGTCAAATGAATATAAAACATTATATACTCACACACGTATAGACTACGGAATGATGTTGAACAAAGTTCGTTGATGCATTGGATGTTGGTAAGAGTGGAAGAGGGTGACTTTTAACTTAACTGTTTTGTTGCTTTCGACCGCTTCTCCACCGAGACCGCACACCCCACCCCACATGCACTTCGTCTACAGGGCTTTTAACTGCCGTTTACTGCTCACTAATATGTGCTAATTTAGCAGAACCAGCACCCGGTGGTCATTGAACGCCCATTTTGCCCCTTCCATTGAAATTCTCTGTCCTTCCCTACCTACACAATCCACTCCTCTCTCTCTCTCTGTCGCTTTCACCTCAATTCACTTGCAGGAGATCCAATCTCCTCACTATTGAATCGTATATTTCCTCTTTATACATAAGAAATATAAGTAAAAATGAACACACATGTATATTAATGAAAGTGAATTGTTAGTAATGTCTGTGGCACGAGAATCGGAAAAAATAATCAATAAAATTATTTCTAATTTTAAAGGTCTTTTCTTAAGCGTTATTGCTATCAAAATGCAAAGCATGGTAAATATTGGTTAATTACCAGAGCATAATGGCAATGAAAGTTGACTACTAATCTGTGAATCTTCACTCGAATGATAGTAGACAATGAAGCTTACTAAAGTGTCCGCCAGAGTTCCAATGCGTAACGCGAGGCGGACAACCCACTGAACGTCTTATCTACGTGACCGAATCCGAGAAGCAAAATTACACAAAAGCTGCGAAGAACATTGTTTTTATGTATATATTCTAAAAGTTTTTATTATTATTTAGCGTATGACTTGCATACAGTACATGAACACAATATTACACAGAACATAATACAAAATGGATGATAATAATTGTCAATATAATAAAATATGATCACTATAATAAATGTCGAAGGGGAAACAACAATAAGAGGTGCGTGAGCTGACTCCTGAACGTGGTGGACCTGTTAAGGTAAATGGAACCAAAACCCATTTACTGAGCCGAACAACAGCATTTTGATAGTCAGACTATCACACGTGATCTACTGGCAAATAAAATAAATCACACTGAATCTTATCTAAAAGCGAATGAAAAAAATGTAAATTTTCTTCAGGGGATTTAGTTTTGTAGTAAACGAAAGTGAAAATTTAAATTTATCATGGAACTAGAGAAATTTGGAAAATAACATATGAATTTAGAATACTGAATAAGATCCGTGGGATACGCCCCAGAAAATGAACCAAAAAAATCCAGACCTATTGATAGGTGTTTTAATAGTTCTTGTAGGGTAAAATATATCAATTCAAAGTGCAAATTTGTTTGAATGTTTATGTACTTTTTATATGCTTGTTTAAAAATGCAAATAAATATTTGCTTTTTATTTTTGTTTTCTTTGTAATTTTTTTTTAAATTTAAAAAGCATTTTCAGTAATTATTGTTTTACGTTTCTTTTCAATGTCCGGGAAACGCCGCGCCGTGTGGTTTACAATGAAGGCAATATTTCATTTGTGATTCTAATACTACGTCATTTTATTCATGATTTCGATATAATACTGGACATATTCTGAATATTATTTTCTTAAATTATTTTACTATTTTTCACAAATTGTTAAAATTTTGTTTCCAATTATATGTTTATGCGGTTAATTAAATATTATTTACATTACACATGTGTTTTTATGTCAGTATCTCTACTAACACTATTGGTTCTCAACAAAAGTGTTTTCCCGTCAAAAATGGGATAGCAATCGTAATATGACCATGTTCTCATGAATGTCACTTTCCTAGAATATTTATTAAACTAATATTTACGTATTTTTTTAGTAAAATTAAAAACGCCTATTTTTATTCAAAATTCCTGACTCACGAAACTTGAAATACTATTTTTATATTTTCCAGTTATGGTCGGATATTGGATGTTTTATCGACAAAACATTTCTGGGTAAAGTCAGATTAGGGATCACGTATTTGTAATCTTATGCTAACAATTACAGAACATGTTAAAACTTAAATTATTCTGAAAATTTCTTAAATGACACCTTTTCTCCTTCTACAAGTTCAGTTTTAGTAAAACGTGTATGAGTCAGCTAGTTGAGTTGAGTTCGAATTTGTTTCCACTTAACTTTGCCTTCCGCAATTTGATTTTGCAGATAAGACCATTACGTGACCTGTGTTGATGATGGTCCACTAAAATTTTCAGAAAGCTACTGTGCATGCTCTCGTTTTAGTTTCTAGGTTTACAAGAGATTATAAAGCAATTTAGAAGTCAATTATGTACACTGTTCTGTTGAAATTTGAACTCAAAAAAATGCAGTGATCACATTATATTTAGAGAGCGACAGAATTAATTTTATTAGTACTTCTGTATTTGGTCGTTTTAAGCTGTGATTTTGAAAGAAAAAAAAATCTTTATGATTTTGAGGAGCTTGACATTATTAAATATTGTCACAAACCCAACTGTGATCACTCGCTGAATAAGAATTATCTTTGGTAGTCTTAGTTTATTTTACAATAAATTTTAAATTCGACGTATCAGCGAAAGACAGTAAATATATCACGTTTCTTCAAAAATGTAAGGTTAAAAAAATTAATATTCATTCGTGAAACCAAATTTTTCACTTGTGTATATGCGGAACCAAATAACAAATCCAATGAAGTTAACTGTTTTTTCTATGATTTTTGTTGTGCTCTATACAGCTTTTAGAAGTCAGAGGCCTATAACGAAAAATCCTATAGCATAGACGTAGTACACATCTGTAGTATCACACATCAGTACATTAATTTAAGATTTCTTCGCACTACGAACCTCGTATCAGTTCAGAATCTCAATTTTATCTGTGTATGTAATGTTTTAATTTACTCTTTCAATGGGAAAGGAAACGTACATTTCATAAGAACTTTATATTTTATTCCATTATAATATTTATTAATAATCGCGGTTAATAATAAAATCGTGGTTTTAAGAAATTGAATGGCCAGCACTTGATACTACCTGTAATTATTATTCCTATATTATGTATTAAATTTATTTAAAATCGTTATTTTTAATATTTCAATTTTTTTCTCGGAATAAATAAAAAAATCAATTCTGAAATAACTTCATGAATATGTATCGAATTTATACGTCACGAGCACTGAAAATCTGTTTCCATCCTGCTGTCTATCACGAAAAAAATATTTCCTGTGGGTTACAAATGTCCGCGTTATCAAAAACTTCCATCTTTATAAAGCACTGTTCAAACAAAACACGCGCGATATCAAGCATTCACATCATCGCTTGGTTATTCTGTATTGCGAACTATAGGAATACTATCACACGACAACATTCCCCAATAAACCAACGTTCTAATTCCCCTGTAATTTCGTGTACATAGGACATTAAAATTCATGGAATGTTTCGGAAATTCGCGAAGGCTGCCCGTTCGATATTTCTGCCCCGGTATTTCCTCCCCGTCTCCCCACCACTTCTATCATTAACACGGGAGAGGAGAGGGGTTCGTAGGGAATGGAATGCATGAAATTGCGGCAAACGTCGAACTATTGAGAGTTTGTACGCGCCATTTCAGTGTGTTTGATCACAAGCCAATCGTATGTTTTATATTGATTACGAATGACTTCTTCCCAAAGAGCCATTTTTTTTACAACGTCTGTGGACATTTGGCAGTTATGAGAAGCAACACATCGCATTTGGTTTTATGTATTTTATTACACGTCCTTTATCCCTTGAAGGGGTCTGAAAATACGATGATGCGATGTCAGGTCTGATTGATCATGTTTTTACAAGGTACGTCGTCTGATCAGATAAATGCAGATATTTATGGTTACATGTCCTTGTCAATAATTAATAGATTTATTCGCAATGGAGGTGATGATTGTGACGGATAGTTGAATAAATGAGATGAAGGGTGAAATGATTTTGACGGACTTGCACACTTACGCAGCAGGAAAGAAAACTTCGTGTTACGTTGATTATATAAATCTTATCCTAAAAATATTCATCAAATTCCTTTCACTGTTTCTAAATATTTTGTATACTTCAATACCATAATATTGACCACGGATATGTAGGAAGAGCCTTAAGTTCTTCAGCGTTGAGCAATACACAATAATAGAATGATATTTAACAAATTTAAGTGCGTACTTAGATTTCAAGAGTGTATCTAGACCTATGTAACAAAATGGTTCACATGTAAATACTAGTTTGTGAGTGGAGTTTATCAACAGCAGTGGGGTATTTCAACACAACCCCTAATATTTGCATAATTAAGCACCATTAGCATTAATATTTGCTTTAAATTAGTAACCTATGATGATTTTTTTATTATCAATTATGAATATGACCTGATGTTGGTTGAAAAAAAGAGTGTATTCAGTTATGCAGATAAAGTCTTCGATTTCATATATATCACAAATAAGTCGAGAAAACGTCACATTCCTTTACCTTAATTCCCTGATATAACAACATTGCGAATCTATATAACCAAATATCGCAATATATATTTTAATCTCTATTCACGGGTTGCGCGTATAAAAACTTTCATGGATCTCTTTTTTCATTCAAAATTTTAATGTAAAATATAGTCAGATGTTTTATTACATATATATTCTATTTCATCACGTATAATCGTGCCTCTAATTAATTTAGCATTTCTGGGATTTTTTGGCATTTCAGTCTTGGCTCGATAAACGAGAAATTCAGAAAAGAGTAAATAAACTTTCCAATTTTTAAGACGGATAGGTTGCCAAAATTCACGACGTTGCTTGTGTTTAAAGCTACAACTACAACATACAAAATTATTAATACAAAAGCTAATCTTTAACTCGTAACAAAACATCCACTCGGAACTATATTTTAAATTTTTGACGCATATCAATAAATTTCAAAATGAAAAGTGAAAATCGATTTATTACAGAAATTTGATAGAAATATTACATTGCAAGTAAGTAAATCATGCACCGAAGTATTAATTAGATGTTTTCTTAGGTGGTTGTTATTATCATAAATTTTCTGGTTTCTCAAAGACATTACCTTTGAAGTACATTGTAGTTGCAGTATTGTTTTATTGGAATATTCGAACAACTTTTCTATTGCAGTCATACCTCAAATTTTAAAATTTTCTTTCCTTGTTCGATTTTGAGAATCGATTTACACGCTTTATTTTGTTAGGATGTGTTCACTGTTGCTTTCTACCACATGTCAAAAAAATTAACGGAGAATTAGGCGTTGCTAAATTGTATTATATTTTAATACTCGTGAGCTGCAGGAGTGGTATTATTATTATTATTATTATTGTTATTATTATTATTATTGTTATGAACTATGTAAAATTAAAATAAAAATATCCTTACGTAGGATTTATTACATGAACAGCAAATGTAAACATTTGGAAAGTGGAGATTTAAAAGGGAGAAAATGTTGCTATACATTTATTAACTTAAATTGGTATGGCAATTTTTGTGAACAGAGCAAGAAAAAAAATGGAATAATAGTTCACAGAATATTTAAGGAATGTATGACTTAAGGAATATTTTAGGAAACATTGAATGGAATCATGATAAACGTAAGCACAAAACATTAATTATATTAAATCTCTATGATACAGAAAGTATGAATAAATTTAACAATAATATCCCAGAGAGTGGGAGAAATAATTGAATGATCATGATGATTATCCCAATGTCTCATACAACTGTGAGGAGAGGTACCGACGCGAGAGCACGTGTAGATAGTGAGATTATTTTAACAAGCGGAAGTTACCTTAATTGGCAGGAAATTGAAATGTGCTATTTCTAGTTGTGAGTCTGGTGTAATTACGTCAATTGTCGTAACAGACCTTAATCCTCAGGTAATTAATATCCGAGAATTGGACTTCACAATACAGAATTATGTGATTACAATTGATATGTACAGGATAATTGACTAATATTTTCGGACATTGACTAATTGATATATGTATCATAAATGATATATTATTGGCAAAAGAAGAACATATTTTGCATGTAAAGGCAAGATTTACTAAGCGATGGAACAAATGTTATGTTGACAATATTCATAAAAATGCTGTTTTTAAAACATGATATAAATTAAAAAGCATGTGAGGATGACATAGGTTTGTCTGAATGTGGTTATTTCTGATTACAACATGCCCGCCAGAGTGTAAAACTGTACACCTATGGATGCGAACTTTTGCAGGACACGTTTTGTGCAGGAAAAAGGGTAATGAGAATTAGTTATCTCATGGCATTGAAAAATAAAATGAGTATTATCAAGTTATTATACAGTTTACAGTACGGATGTCCAAGCAGATAATCTTACAACAGAAAAAAATATGTAGAAACAAATTAATGTTGACGAATAATTTTTAAAACGAAGTACACTTTTCCCAATACTCTTTTGAAACCAAAAGAGAAAATATATCAATTGTCATTATTATGCCTTCAAAATGCACGTGCTATTCATACTTAAATTACTAATGTTTAATATATTATAATACATACACTATTTTGAGATAAATCTCGGTGGGGTGAAAATGGTAATGAACCGGGAATCTTACTTTAACAGATACTTAAATGCGTGTTGCGATGTGTCTCAAGTCTTGCGAGATTAGGCCTCTGGATAGAAATGGTACACAGTTATGGAAAACGAACGGGTGGTGTAGTGGTTAACACCCCACTGCGATCAAAGCGGGATTTTTTTCCACTTTCGTTTCCCGGACTCGTCGTCATTTTCATTTGGCCGAAGGTTATCGCATATCTTTTCCACGTGAATATACACGAAACAATATGTGTATCTATAATTTTGTTTCTTGAAAATAATTATTTTGATTACAAAATTTCGTTGTTTTTTCTTGTAAGAAAAACTTTTTTCCAGAATAATAATTTACTTCTCATTCCATTTTAAACAAATCCACTTGTGTGAACCGAAGTGAACCTATTGTGAGCGTGTCATTGACATATTCTTGCAAGGCGTCGGTGCCTGCACCATCAAGCGCCAACCGCGGGCCACCAACCGCGCCAACCACACCCTGCGCCCAAGTCACAAATCTTTCCTTTTCACCTCGTCTGAATCACGAAACGTCTCCGGAAATGAAGGGGTCGGTAGCGGCACGAACGGGGGTGTACCAATGGGAGAGTAGTTGAAGAGTAGAAACGCAAGAGGTCGTAAATGGATCACGCCATAACTCTCGCGAGAGATCCTTGAACCCCGCGACCCCGCGGTCGGCGCTTGTCTGCTGCGGCAAAGGTGACCCCTGGAGAGGGCAAAGGAAGAAGGAATGGGGAATGGAGAATGGAGGGAAGTAAGGGAGGTGTAGCGTGTGAACACGCGAAAGACGGTGGAACGAAAGGCACGGAAGACGGTGGCGAGCGCTCTGATCGCGAGATCGCGGATATTCTAACATCTCCCGTTTATATTTCCATATTCCTAACTTTCTTGAATGCTGTTCACGTTCGTGTCGCAGTTACATTAATTTCAGAAAATTATACTAAATTTTTTGTATTTTTTCCTGTAAGGGAAGGTCATGTAATCACTGAAATTTTCCATTTTGATGAGTGATGGTAGCATTAGCATCCACGAGATCGAGAATGTTATATAAATGTCTATGTTCGTAAATGTATGTAAACCACGATGTATGAAAATAATTCAACTTCTCATTCATCAAACAATTTCTCATTCGTAAATTGCTTAAAAATATCTTGTGTTCTTTTAAACCTTTAGACCTTCACGGGACGTAGATTTCTCTTCACAGATTGAACCCACATTTAAAAAAATTGTTTGAAATCGTTTTTGTGTTCAATTGGTTTTCGAAAAACTGAAGAATTTTTCGACAAACATAATATTTGATTTTAAATTCAGGTGGTTCATTGGATTCAGATGGTGTGTTTATATCTTCTAGTAAAGCATTTTCTGGTTTGTAGTTCAAGTACGAAGCTTCTTCCAAAATCCATATTTGATATTCAACCGAAAAAAGTTAATTTTCTAAAATATGAATAACGGATACAGAAATAGAGGTAAAGTTGTAGGATGGTGATTCAACATGTACTCTAATTGAAAACTTTTACCTAATTATAAGTAACATTCGTCCAAAACCTTTTTTAATTTCTTAACAATTTATCAAACATTAAATTTTCCCAACAATATTAAAGCGTAAAACATAATATCGTGTGGTATTCTGGATACAATTTTGAATTTGCGGTTCAATGCACCACACGGTTAGTTCTTTAAACATATTAATAAGTATTCTTAATTAGGTTTTGAGCTTTGTGTCTCATTCAGCAACTCGGGATCTTCAAAATAAATTATTAACCAAATAGTCTTTTAATGTATCAATTTTTTTTTTAAAAATCTTATTAGAGTATTGAAATTATCAAATCAATAGGGAGACATTTGAGGAAACTGTATAATGTAGTGCGATTGATTGGAAAATAATACTCATTTCATAGATATTTATCAATGCCATATTTGAAATGGGTCACAAAAATTAACTTCTGTGGGAGCGAATGCGCTACATTCGATTTAAATCTGTCAGTGAGCATGTGTCGTGTAGAGAAGGGAGGGCAGCTGTTACAAATGCAGCCGAGAAAGAGAGAAAACGGTTGGCGTCGGCGAGGGCAGCGTAGATTCGCGTGCGACCGAGGAAGCAGGCTAGGAGGAAGGGAAAGAGGGGCAAGAGGAGAATTCCGCAAGCCATCTATCTTCATCGCGAAGCGCAAGACTGCGATTGCCGAAATGCGGAGAGCCACGGAGGCAGCGGGGGAAGGAGGAACACCAACGTTGCTGGCTGACATCACTTCCGCTTCTGAGAGCTCCACCATTCCACTCAGGTATTCGCGACTGTGGATCGTCGAAACGCTAGTGGGATTTGAATGACGTGGACTACAGACTCTGTTTATGCTTTGGTAACCAAAAGGATTGGGCTTGAAATTCTAGTGTCTTTTTGTCTCATCATGGAAACGACTACATTCATCTGTTGTCTACTTCTTTCTATTCTTAAGTTCTCTCATTATTTTGGCATATCTAGAAAGCTTTTTCAACTATTTTTCAAAAGCAAGTATCTGTAAGAGGATAAAAATTTATCGACTAAGGTTCACGAGAAAATTTGCTGTTTCCACATACTTTATAAAAAAGATATAGATAATACAAAACTCTACTTAAACAAAAATCAGTTTACAAATTTCTTTAAATTAAAAAATCTATTAAGGGAAAAAATTGATTTAATGACTTCTTAGAGGAGAAGGATTGCTAGAGAGAATCATGGAGTAAATGAGCCTTAACGAGTCAAACCCAAAAGTACATTAATCCTGACTGAGCGGGAATCGAACTATGAACAACATTGATATTAACATCGAAAATTTAGTCACCTTATTACACACTATTTTGCAATAAAATTACTATTAATTATACTGATGCTGTAGTATAGCATTAATATTGCTATCCTTAAATAGTCAGTGGTGTGGTAAATTCATGTGATGCTCAAAGTCCATATTATCCAGGTCGCTTATCAATTAAGTATCTGATGTCCTGGCATCTTGATGCCCGTCTCATCTTCTTTGAGTGAGAAGACCGATACATTTTTATTACTTACAAAAGAAGCACTGACATGTTTCAACAATGTCAATAATGATTAAATATGAAATAAATTATAAAATATTCAACTACAAAAATTGACTATATTAGGCACTACTGCATACATTACGCTTACAGAGAGTTTTATTGTCATTTTTTGTTATTTACAACATATTTTTGTATTATGGTAGATCCTTTTGTATTTTGAATTCATTGTAAAATTCTGAATCAACTTATTTGTGTAAAATTAATTTCACTTGTGTAAGTAATGTGTGGGTTAAAATTTTAGTAAAAAATGGCAATAAAAATGCTCTGTAATGCGATGCATTTGAATAAAAAAAGCTAACACAAAAATAAGATTTGAAATCGGTATCTTTTAATTCCCATAATGGATAATATAATCTGCGAGAAACAGTGTCACTATCACTTTTTTATATTTCTATTTATAGAAGATAGTTTGGAAAATTTTACTTTATTTATTTTTATTCGTTTATTTCAATTTATGATATGGAAATTTCTAAATCTGCTTAACCTACTTCACAGAGGACCCCATTTTCTTGGTGCCCCGTTTTAACTCACGCTAGGCAACATGCAATACTCAAATGTATGCAGTATAAACGAATATGCCAAGGGGCAATTTTTCTATAACACGTGTTATTCCAACGCTGGATCTTAAGAAGGTGAAAATAATTTATCTAATTGTTGGTTTCCCGGCGAGAAAATCAGTATATAATTTCATTAGAAAATATTATAATTTATTTGATTAATTTTACAACTTCCTTCCATTTTCATCTAATCAGTTCTAAAGCATGTGCACTAAACGCATCAATTTCATACTTGTCGTTAATAAAATACCCAACTATTAAAATAAGAGTATGAGAAGCAGTAAAGTTATCGTATTAATTATAAAAAGTGATCAATCAAAAACATCTATTCCATACTGAATTTTAAGAATTGTTGATAAATCAGTTTCTATAGAGTACAACCAAGTAGGAATGTAAGTGACTAGCTGTATGTGAGATCGAACAAAATACGTTTCAAAACCAAATTTTAATTGAAGTACTAAATTATTTAAGAGAAGCGCTAATTTTCGTGATTAGCATTTCTTTCATTGGAATAAATAATGTTCAATTACTTGATGTAGGTTGTTTATAACAAAAAGAAAGGAAAAGAAATCAACTGATTCTATAAATCTTCTAATTTAAGTCATCTTTTATCGAAAATTACTAATATTAATATTCTATTCCATATTGGCGTCTAAAATAAATAATTCTATACTAGCTAAAACCCGTACTATTAAATTGCACGGAAAATTAAATGTAACTACGCATCAACCGGTCTTTTGTTAAGACTCAGGTAATCAAGTAATATATTCAAATTAAATAGTCAAATAGCTTCTATTCTTGTTGTAATTTTTAAATGCTGTTATCACGGAAAAGATGAAAGATGAAACGACAGAAAATCGTCAACAGGTTCTTCAGTGTTCTAAAGAACGATACTTCGAGTGATTTCTCTGTCTAGTTACGCAGAAAAAGACCTAATATCTTCTGGAACATATTTATACTATTCATGTATATGATGAAACGATTTCTGTAATTTCGAGGATACAATTTGTAAAGCTTTTATTTAATTCGCACGTATCATCAAAGCTATTACACAAAAGCCACCGCCGTCCCTCCCTTCCGCTCCGCCGCACGAAAACCCGCAAAACCGCAAGAAGATCTCGCACGTGCCCAGTTACACGCTAGGTCTCCCACTTCGTCTGAGGTAGACCTCGTAAAGGTTACGGCCTCCAGAGAAAGTAATGCAGGCAGCATGCGGCGCAACGGGCGCATGGACTGCCCCCGGGCAAAGCGCCTCGGTGCATCACCAAAGCAACGCCTCCAACACCAAGCCGCACCGCGCCGCTTAAAGGGAACTACCCCCGACGCGGCGACACCCGGAACAGGAACTCGAGGTTCAAGAGAAGAGCAGATTCAGTTCGCTTTAAGATAGTATGAGCATGGTAGGCGCTTCATGACACTTTCAATAATGCTATATTTTCTGTTTATAATTAAAATATTCATTATAACAGTAATTAATTATGGTCTATTCAGAACAATTAATTATACTGTTGAATTTGAATCGATGTATTTGAAGAATTCACCAGTGTTTNCTATTTTGCAAAACGGCGAATAAGAAATCTCGATTTTACAGATATTATAATAATTACGACTTATAAACAAAACTTTACGAATGATCTATAGTTTATAATCATACGAACTAGAGAAATAATTTTTGGTGTTTTCTTAAAACATTTCTTTTGTATTCTGTTAATATTATAACACGTACCGAACTACTTTTATTCTTATCTTGTGTGCTGAAATGTTAAATCTGCCTCTGCCTTAGGGCCCTTGTTCGGAATTCATTGGATCGGTCCCTTGCTTGCTTTCGGTAAGCACGTTAGTTTATTGTCAGATGCAGTGAGTAAAAGCATGTTTGACAATAAATCGATGTATTATTATTTGTCCGGAAAGACAAGGCAAATTTAGTACTGTTCTTTCCTATATTAAATTTGTGACACGTGTGACAGTTTTTTTTACAACGATCCCATTAAATAGTCTATGGAACTTTATTGAAAAATCATCCCTCCACTGGCCGTAGAATAGCGTTATTCAAATATGAGCCCCGAAAGGTTCAAATTTTATATACGAGTTGATACATAATTACTTCTTTTTAAAAAAATATCGGGATATTTAAAAACAGTGAACAGATCGTTCATACTACCTTCAGTGTGCGGAGATGTTAGGAAGCTAGCGATTATTAAGAAGACGTATTTACAGGGGAAATTCTTCGTCTTTCATGAGTTTTAGAGTTATTTACATTTATAATATCAATTAAAACGATAAGGCTAATTCGCAAATTTTTCGTTTCTTAGATCATTTCCTTCATTACGGATATGCACGAGAATGAACATACTACATTATACGTATTGCAATATTTGAAAGAAAATATATAATGTGTGTATTACCACGATATTTCAATTTCTTCAGATATAAGATTTTATTAAATCATTATGACTTCCAAATAAATATATGTTTCGTTATTCCATGAGGTTAGTGGTATGTAAAACTTACATCCTGTATGAGATATTTTATGAGGTTTAATCAAGGTGTAATATAGGAATCACTGCCCTGCTTCACTGCCCTGGTATAACTTGCAACTTGCTCTTTTTTGGATATTCACATTCAAATGAGAAGATAATTTATGAAGTGAAACGGAGTAAGAACATACCCCCTGATCTAGGTCTTATATATTTTGTGAAGCAGAAACCTCTGTGAATTTCAAGAATTTAATTCTATTAAAAAATGAATATGATGATATTTACTTGAGGCGAATAGAGATAATCCTCTTGAAGAATAGATCGAAAAGTTTTCCGTCAAAATATCCAATTTTGGTAAGTTACATGTCTACGTTTTATTGGTGTTTTGAAATTTAGCGACTGATTATGTTAGCAGTTTTAATTTGAGTTTAATATGCCAGTTGAGAAAAGTATCAAAAGTGTTCCCATAATCTGGGAATAGATTAATATCTGTGTAGTCTAAATTTTCCCCCAGCATCAATGAAATTGGAAACGTGGAAATAGCAATAAAGCGTGGATTAGATTATGACCAAGCATTCTGAGTCACTTTTTTTAGATAATGTATACATGTACGAAAAATGGTCCGTGAACTTTTTGGAATTATGGTGAGAAGTTAGTTCAGCTTTGTCAATAATCATATTGGATTAAATTGTTAATGTTTAACCGTTACTCAGATTTTACATTTGATTTCTCCTCTAAATCCGAGGTTCAGTGTTTACACACAGCATTTAAATATTGTTCCATAATAAAATAAAATACAATTAAAAATTGTAAGTATATTTTTAAACACAAATTTCCAAAACACTGCAAATTCATAATTACAAATACGACTTTTTAAAATTTAAAATGTGAGTTTTGAAAATGTTCTATGTATCTGGAAATATATACGGAAACCTAAATACATTTTCAAACAATATAAAATATACAAGTTTTCAAGTAATTGCTCTTCCTCACAATGTATTACACTAACGCTTTTAAAAGCTTTCGTCACGCTAATACTTCAATCAACATCGTTTCCAAGAATCATCAGCTCCAACGTTGAGAATTTTCATGGGAAAATAATGAAAATATTGGCTTCTAGATAAATAACATGGTAAAATGTTTTTAGGTGTTCCTTTTTAATTTTTGTCTTTTAACTTCGTTTGAATAATATAAACATATATATTTCATTAAGTAAAAATTAGTGATTTTTAAATAGTAATATCTAAATATTATTCAGCCCTGTCTTATTTTTACTCTTGTACTGGAACGGCACTTCAATGCAACATTTTCATGAAATATCTAGTTTAATATGACAGCGTATTAAAAAAATTTTCATTAGATGTATATATTTTATGCTTAAAATAAATCATGATTATTACTTATGTAAAAATTATTTTTTGTATTTAATATTATAAATTATTATAATTTATAATAGTATATGTGGTTTAATATTATATACATTTTATATTATTTATATGCGATTTTAATGTATTATTATTTTTTTGTCCTTCAACACGTAATTGGAACTATAAAGTTCCGTAGTAAAAATAAGAAAATTAAAATACATGTATTTCAGAATATATTTTGAACGCTATACACAAGTCGTTTATCGAACAGTGACGAGGCATTCTTACTGAAATTTCCCATGAGTGTTTCAGGGATGTCGTGTTCTTTGTCTCGGTCAATTCTCACGCAAGAGAACTTGAGCCAGAAGCAATTAGGACATGAAATAATGCAATGGGTTTGAATTTGAGCATCATAAAAAGTGAAATGTGCCTTTGTACTTGAATCAAAACTCACTACGAAGGCAAGTATATATTTATGTGATAATTGTAATATTTCAATAAAAGAAAAATGAAGAAATTATTTACTTTGTTTAAACACTGGGAGACTATAAAAATTTTCTTTGGGACACGAGTGAAAATAAATAAAGAAGAAAACTCCCTCTTTTCAGACAAATATTGTAGAATGTACTATTATACCACCACTTCTATTACAAAATGATTGTAACGTGAAATGGCTTTCAAGAAATTTATTTTACAAAATTTACGAGTGAAGAAGACCATTATATCACGATTTTAGTTTTATTCATGTTAGAATATTTATTTCGTTTTTTTTTACAAGGTAATAATTTTTTTATTATAAAAAAATGCTTTAATCTTCTATTACATCCCCGTATCATGTGACATGAAGAGGTTTAATATGAAAGTATGAATATTCCCAAGTCCCACCAGAACTGGCGTTACAGCCATTTCTATTTGATGATGGTGGAATTGTCTACTTGAACACTGTCACCACCACCATTGATACTATTGCATCCGCCACCACCACTTCCGACATATGTATACCTCGCAAAGGACTTAACTGGCAGTATCTGCTCTCCGCGACAGGTAGACATCCACACAATGCCGTTAGGCGGCTGGTGGGCTGGTTCGTGATAGCGAGACGTGCGTCCGTGCAGAGCAGTCTCTCTGAATCGCTAATGACGGCGATGCGTGGGCGGACACAAGAGTTTTGCGGCTTTGTTGGAGCGAGTGTGACGAACAAACTAAGAGAGGGTTTGTGAGACGCAAGAGGGTACAAGGGCTTAGATGTTTCAGGTTAAATTATTCTTCAGAAATGTCCTATGTAAATTCTATAAAAAAATATCTTCTTTTTATTACGTATTTTTCGCCTTTTTCTATGTCATATGACTTAATAAATAAGATAATATCAAACTAATAATACTAATGATTTTAACTTGTAGTTAAAAGAAAGGATACAACAATAACGTATATTTTAACCATATTTTAACAAAATAAATACTGATACCAAACTGAATTTCTTACACTCCGCACCAAGTGGTATTAAGCAAGTCTTCAAAATGTCAGTAATAAACATTTCAATTATTATGAAGTGATCGAAAAAAAAAATTTTTATGGGTGAAGAATTGTCGAAAATATCCATAACTGGTTGAATGTGTACCAGACTGCTACTGTTCACCAAAGCATAGTAAGTCGATGGGAATGTAGAGTGAAGTTTGCAAATGATATTGTCGTGTTTGAATCCAGTGGTGGCCCAGCGATGTCGATATGCGAGAACCAACGTTGTACTTTCCGACGAGTAAAATGTAATCAATATGAGAAGTAATCGCCTCACCATCGATCTACACAAAATTCAATAGTGTTTGAGCATGTACACCAAAAGAGTTAACGTTTGATTAAATATTTCAAAGATAAACCACGACTATGCTTTTTGAAATATGTATTGAATGGAAATTGATTTGAGTTATCTTTTGATATTAAGCGCTTAAGTGATCATTAGTACTTATGTGTTATCCTTTTGTGTAGCATACTTTCAAAGAAAAAATGCCTTTTTAATTTACAGTAATTACTATAAATTATAATTTTTATAATATCGAGGCAAAAGAAAGAGTGAGTTAATGAAATGGATGATAAAAAATATCACTGGGCTTCTTTTCAAGAGAATGAAACCCCATAACGTATGGATCTATTATTAAAAATTAAAAAGTATATACAAATGGAATACAAAATTTTGCTACGCACCCCATCAAAATAGAACTGTGGCAAGTCGCTGCATGGTGTAAATGTTTGCTACCATGGCTGTCGTCAACGATATTCTTGGTATGCAGCTCTGATTTTGTAAAGCGAGTTACATAAATACATATTTGCTGCACAATTACAAGGCTGTAAATAATATAATTGTATCATGACCCATAGGTTGTGTTTTCATTGTTTTGTAAAATCCAAACGCACGCAAAAGAAATTTCCAGGTTCGTTTAAAGCAGAATATTTTACGTTCGTTATTTTTTTCTGCTGATACTTGCCACAGTTATCTTGGTTATTGATTTTATACTGTATGTAACAACAGATAAAATATCCGACGTAATAGTCAATTATTAATGAAAAGTTTTTGAGTTCTCTGTATTTGTGAAAGATTTCATGCGTATATCGTAACCATAGTTTTAATTTTCAATTTATTTCTGTTCTCTTTTTTTTTGTATTTGCAAATATAATTCTGCGTATGCCAATATCGTAACTAGTTTCAAAATTTTTTAATTAAATTGTACCAGTTTTCTCATAAACATATCAACATCGCAATCATTATTATTGATAATGTTTCTATTTTAATGAGAATTAAATTTAGACTATCTTTTAAATTAATGAATGTAAATATTTATTTTACGTTTCATGATATTTTTTCACAGCAATTAAACACAAGGTTCTTATAGTCGTATATTCTATAGGATCATAATTCTCTGAATAACAATGTAATTATTTTTAATTGAAAATGTATGAGAATACATCATCGAATATAGAACAGACCTCATTATTCTTCGCTTTAAAAATCAGTCCCAGGATTTTTAACTTCAGCATCATTATCCTATACCGAATTTATTTGAAGGAAATTAAACCGCAAATAAGTAGCATAATTTTAAAAGTTATAATGATGGCAATACGTTACACGAATATTTCATTACATAGATAATACAATGCACTGTTTGTAAAATATGTCCATTTAAAGTTATAACTTTTTTATTATATTGCAAAAATTGTTTAATTGACAGATTTCTTATTGACAGACTCTAACACGAGCAATACCGCAAGAATAAGAAATGAATATGCAATCCCAATAATACTATAGTCAACATGAATTCCTTTCCCTCTAAACAAACAATAAATATTTAAATACAACAGTTTACTGATTAATAATATATTTTGCTTCGCTATATTAAGCACAAATATATGAAATTACGTTATTTATCAATATAATCAAAGAGAATCAATTGACAATTAAACAGTTTGGAATTCCTTTACATTAGTAGATCGAACAATCAACTGCTTGGTTGGATAAAAAAGGTAAAATACACTTTCTTTCAAGTGTTCTATAAATTAAAAATTGTCATTGCAACGTATATCCTTTTTTAACTATTTAACTCTTTTGAATAGCGCCCATTTGCAATCTTCCTTCTCACAGAAACCCTTGCGAGTGCAAGAGTTCCTTCTTGCAGGGTACAAGCTCTGCAGTACCGAAGTAATTACCAAAAACAATCGAAAACTATAGAGACACTCATTATTACTACAATTATACGGGGATTTACGCTTCTAAGTGCACGTGATTTAAAAGAGCAAATGTTTTTTAATTTTATGAAACGAGATATGAATCTGTAACGCAACTTCATTGAAAAGTGGAGAAGAACATTTTGTTCGGAAGTAGTGCTCTAAACTTTTGTTTAAAGGAAGATAGAAAAAAATATTTCACACAATTTTTTTCCTTGACAATGGAAATTAGAAAATTCTAGCTCTGCTGGCCCTTAAATTATTATGAAAAAGTTTGATCATTGTGTGATCATTAACATTAGAATTTGCTCAAACGATTGAATGAATCAGTGAGGATATACGGTTCGCAATGGTCTGCAGACCTGATTCCTGATTAGTCGGATAATCCCCATATTCTGCAAGTAAAATGGAGTAAATTTTCCCCGCAAGAAAAGTTCACGGATTATACTTCACTTATTTATCAGATAACATAACCTATACCTCTAATCATACACGAATAAGCTTCATTCTTTCCACTATTATTAAACGTCATATTGTACGCAGTCAGAACTTTCGCGTACAAAACAGCCGTCTAGCGCTGGTGAACGCTGTGTTTTGGAATGCAATTGAGTCATCGTTGCCACAGCAATGATAGCTCCCATTATGCTAACCTCGGCTCATTTCGTTTGTTTACCATTGAAACGCTGAACATCAATTATGGCGCGCACAAAAACGTTTAATGTGACTGTGTTACCATAAAGAGTGACATTCAATGAGGGAAACTAAAGTACTGCTATTTTAGAGTGAAAAGAAATTAAATAAAAAGATTTTCTGCCAGAATTCTGGCTTAACAATCTTTTTATAGTAACCTTTTTCTAATGTTATAACAGTCATATTTTAAAATAACTTTCTCCACATGAGGAATGGAAAGCAATTGTTAAGGAGAAGTAGGAAGAAACTGATATCATCAGTCAGCTAATGGTATTATTAAAAATATTTTGTATTTGTAAAATAGATTACTTGTTGATATAGTAGATTTGTGTCTCAATACTTTTCTTCACAAAACTTTTAAAGTCTTTAGATAGTTTTTAAGCTATGTTTTCATCAAATGTTTCATCACCTTCATTATCGTGTATTATTTAATTTTTAATAAAAACAAAAAAGAAAGTTTATAATATAGACGTAGAAGTAAAAACGTTGATTTCAACGAAAGAAAATTATAATACAACATATTTCGTCATCAGCTATATGTACCCAAGGTTTGTGTAACATGTTCAAATTACCTCATGCGTTGTCACATAGTCTACATTGTTCGGAGCGCGGAGAAGTATGGAGCATTCCCCGTGCAAGAGATTGTAAGAAATGCATTCTCATTTCTACATTTCACTTCTTCCCCGCCAAATGCTCTTGCCCGCGTCAACCAACTTGACGATGTAGGAA